>PVLD010013107.1:0-57376 GCA_004027595.1 Dinomys branickii | reverse complement strand
AGACCCTGTCTCAAAACACCAAAAGGAAAGAGAGAAAGAATGTGCTTTTTGGGGGTGGGAATCCAATCAGAAAAGGGTAGACCTAGCCTACTGTGGTGGCGTATGCCTGTAATGGCTGCACTCAGGAGGCTGAGGCAGGAGGATCATAAATTCAAGCTCAGATGACTTAGCAAAACCCTGTCTCAAAATTTAAAAAATAAAAGAACAGGAGACAGCTTGTGTGAGAGGCCTGGTTCAATTCCCACTACTACAGGAAGGAAGTGGGGGGAGGGTAAACGTTTTTACAGTGATAAAGAAGGGCAATGTAAATGCCTTTATATATGAATATCTCAGACCTTATATACTCTTCGTTGTTTGTTAAAAGCCTCCTACATAGAAAGAGCCTCATTACAACATGTAGCCCAGGCTGGCCTGGAACTAACAATGATCCTCCTGCCTCAGCCTCCTGAGTGCTGGGACTACTGGTGTGTGCCACCACACCTGGTTATTGGATCAATTTTTAAAATCAACTTAGTTGAATATTATTTAAGGACACTTTTATATTTAAATCAAAGTATGACTTAGCATAGGAAAGCAATGCCAGTTAAGATAAAAGAAATGGAGTCATCTCATTTATCTAGTTTACATTCCCATGCAAATTAAATTTAACTTCTTGCACCTATGTAATGTAACAAAGGATCTTTTTTCTATCTTGTTCCCTAACAAAGTATAACTGACTTACCAGAAGACTCAAAGCCTCTTAAATTTTCTTATTCTAATGCCCTATAAGCAAACCTTGTTCTACTTCTTTGTATTGAGAACCAGGTTTATTCTTTCTAAAATACTATGACATATACTACAGTACCTCATTCATGGGTACAGGAAAAGTCAACTGATACACAGTGGTTTATTTTTTGAGTATGAAACAGTACCAAAAGATAAATCATAGTCAACAACAAAGCAATCAAAATAACAGAAAACATTACTTGAAGAAATACACAAAGCAACAGGCCAGGTGTGGTGGCACATGCCTGTAATCCCAGCAATCAAGACGCTGAGGCTGGAAGATTGCTGTGAGTGCAAGGCGAGCCTGGGCTACAAAATGTGCTCAAGGCCACCCTGAATTGCATAGGAATCCCATCTCAAAAAGACAAAAACAAAAAACCTCACAAAGCAGCTACTTTAAAAATTTTAAAATACAGCAAAGACAGAGCAAGGGGATGCAAAAAGCAACAAGATCTTTTCATTTTAATTTTCTTTTAATTTACAAAGCTATTCCTAATGAGGATCTAAGACTTCTTTAGGTGATCTTAACCAAATTATTATGAAAATCTAAATATATCTAATTCAAAATACAATTATTCCAAGTCAGAACTGAAACTGAAATACTGATGGGAGGAGGAACAAAAATTAAACCACTCCAGTGAGCTTTTCAGAACCTATCAGTCTACACTGCAGGTCCAAATGGATTTCATACCACCATTAAAAGGCACCATGAACCTAAAAATACTGAATGGAAGAAGACAAGCACAGTGGCACATACCTACAATCACAACACTCTGGGAGGCTGGGGCAGGAGGACTGCGATGTCAAGCCCAGCATGGGCAAATTAAAAGTTAAATTTAAAAAGAACTGGGGATATAACTCAATGGGAAAGCCCTGGGTTCAATTTCCAGTACCATAAAGAAAAATTACAGAAAAGCACACAGGCAATCCAATCTTCTATTTCTAGTAAGATTTATACTGCTTGTGTGCCTCCCCTCCCTTTCGCTGCTGGGGTCAAACCCAGAGCCTTCACCATTAGTGTTCTCCAGCACGGAATCACGCCCACACTTACGAATTTTAAGTCTCTTCCACCTCTCCATTGCAAATTTTCGTGCCCCAATAAATATGGACTGTACCTTTTCTTACTTAAAAATATGTAGTCTTAAAAATAGTCTCAAATGAGGAAGCAAATATTTTTTAAAAGGCTCACAATTCTGTGCTCCTTTATTCCCTTAAGTATGTGTTTCCTTAATGTTGAAATACTCAGCAGCGAGATTTTCCACATAATGTAACTATAACCAATTCCCAACGAGCCAAGGTAAGACTAATCTGTACAGTCCAGCAGCGTCCTCCCTCCCTTCCACTACTGTAAACAAGTCACTGTATTAAAAGATATACTGTGACCAGGGATATAGCTCAGGGGCCTAAGTGCCTCCCTGGCAAGTGCAAGGTCATGAGTTAGAGCCCTGATACCAAAAAAAAAAAAAAAAACCAAATCATTACTTGTTCTCCTTAAACAGGCCTGTACTTTGGTCAAACTATTAATATAGTAAGCAAAGTTACCTCCCTTATCTTTGCTAATCATTAAAAACTATGTCTAAAATTATGGGAATGAGAAGTAATTTTTTAAAATTAACATTCATATACATGAAAATCACACTCATCATAGGGAATTTGTGCCTCTACATAATATACCTTGATTGTTTTCACCACCCCCTTCAACCCTTCCTCCCCTTATCTATATAGTTTGCCTTCCTTCCCTCCTATTCCCTTTTCCCTCCCCCTCCCCTCCCCCTCCCTTGTCCAGGTTTTCCATCAGAACTTTTTCTTCCTACTTCCCAGTATCTACCACCCAGCTGAGCTCTTGGTTTCTCAGACAAGAGAAGCCACGCGGTATTTAAACATGCATCCAATACATTTCACTTAAAAGTATGGTCTCAAGATGCATGCATTTACCTAAAATCATCAGATGATGACCATCTGGGCTGTTTCCGAGATTCAGCTATTACAAATTGTGTTGTTAGCAACATGGGTGTACGCCTGTCACTGTGCTATGATGTTTTTAACTCTTTCAGGAAAATACCAAGCAGACTAGCTGAGTCAAATGGAACCTCTAGCTTCAGTTTTCTGAGCAATCTCCGTACTGATTTCTATACTGACTGTACCAATTTACACTCCTACCAACAGGGGATAATGGTTTCTTTTTCCCCACAGCCTTGCCAGCATTTCTTATTGGTTGATTTCTTGATAATAGCCATTCCTTCTGGAGTGAGATGGAATACATTTGGAGAATTCCCCAAAATATATCCCTAGGGTAAAAAAAGATCTTTGCTGTCATTAATAAGGGAGAAAAGTAAGACTTAGTAACTTACTTCAAGAAAACTACTAATGAATAGTCACTGCCTTATTTCTTGCAAAACAAGTATTTTATGGCTGTTTTATTTGTACAATAATTTAATTCAGCTCATCCACTAGAACACAATGCACAAATGGCTGACAGACTATTTCTGTTGGAGTCTTGATTTAAGTAAAATTGGCTTGTAGTTAAATGAGAGAAAAAAACCCACGAAACTATCACAACCACAAAGTGAGATGAACAAAAATCCTCTGGAAAGTTGAAAGTGACAAAATTGTAACACTGAAGTGGTAGCATTATAAGAAAAATCACTCTTTCACAAGATGCCTGTATTTCATAAGATTGGGCATTTTGGGCTGGGGATATAGCTCAGTGGAATAAGTGCTTGCCTAGCAAGCGCAGGGTCCTGAGTTCGATCCCCAGTACCGCCAAAAAAAAAAAAAAAAGATTGGGCATTTTAAATATAGATTAAAAATTGCATAAAATGGACATAAAACATGCTAGGGAAAAATATGAAACACCACTCTTGCTTGAAGCCTCACTAAAATATTAGTAATTTTTTTTAATATTAGTAATATTTAAAAAATTGGCAATCAGAGGATCTTTCCTTTGGATCTTTCTGGGCCCAAATCCATGACAACACGGAACTATACTGGCACTAGCTAACTTTTAGAAAGTAACTGTTTTTTAGCTTTTCAGTAGGTAAAAATTCCAAATAAAGAGGTTAGTTAGAATAAACTCCTCTGTAGAGCACATCAATATTTTCAGACATAAACAAAATTTAGGAATTCACTCATCAAAATCGTATCTTATCGTGCACCGAGACATGGAGACCTGACCTAAGTAATGGAGGCCTACTGCTTCCCAACTCCGGCTACATGGGAGGTCTAGGCTGGACACTCGGTGGCTTTGAGTTTCAACTCAGTCTCATTCAGCTGAGTAACATAACTTCTATAGATCAAGAATCCAGAAGACCTTAAATTTCATGCAATGCGTTGGCTTTCTATTTTTAATTACAATAAGTTACCCGCCCCATCTTCCAACACCTGTTGAAATTACTTGAACTTCGGGAGAGCAGCCATAACAGGAATTCAGTGCCCATCTCCACAGCAGCGTGGTAAACGGGAGGCACTGGCTAGCGTCCCTCTCTCTCTTCCTCACCTTCTTTTCCAGCAGTGCTGGGAACACCCCAAGGGCAAGTCCCCCTTTGAGCTAGGTGACCATCCTTACTCTTTGCTCTCAGAGAGGGCATACGTTGCCCAGGCTGTCCTCAAACTTGCCATCCTCCTGTCTCAGGCTCCCAAATAGCTGGAATTACATTTGCACGCCACCATGTCCAGCACTAACTGATAACTTTACGGTGTTTCCCGTTAACATCAGGTACTTTTCAGACAATTTTCAGAAATTTTTTTAAAATAAAGTAATTGTCAGGCTGGGAATATAGCAGTGGCACAGCACCTGCCTGGCAAACATAAGGTCGTGAGTTCAACTCCCAGTACCAAAACAAAAAAAAGGCCTACAGTAATAGTCTTCTCCATAAAAGAGATTGAGTAAATTTGAAAAACATTTTATCTCTGTGAAAAAAATCACTTATAACACTTTATGGATTGTAAAGAAGCTCAAGAGAAAACTAAAACAAAAACTAAGTACGTAAATTCATATTCTTGAAATATTAAGGTAGCTTGCTTTTGAAATTCTGATGGTCGCAGGGTCAGAAAATACATCCTCTTCTTGCACTCTCTGGAAAACAAGCTCATAAACTAACCAGACCCAATGCTAAAAGCTAAGGGGGCGCCTCTTAGCATCATTCAGGTGCATGGAGCACAACTGAACGTTGAGACCAACTTCTCTGTTCCAGGAAAGAGCAGGTGCTTACACTACTCAAGTAAAAACGCTTCTCTCCCAGCTGTGCCCTCCCCAAAAGGCCCATGAACAGTAGTTTTTTAAAAAGCCTCCTTTCAGAAAGTTACTATTTAACAAAGCTACCCTAAAATTAACCATAAAGATGTTCAGTTAAGGTATTGAAAACACACCAAGTTTTTGGTGTATCTTTGGCCCTAACGTGCACTGTACCACATTTTTAGAAATATTAATTCCTAAAAGTTTTTGCATTAAACCTTACGCTAGCTGGACAAAAAATTAGTTTGATCCTGTCATGAATATGATCATTATGTATATAAAAAATGTAATAATAAACTCAAATTTAAAAAAAAAAACAAAATTAGTTTGAAATACAAACGCAGCAAATAGGCCGGGTGTGGTGGCTCTCGGAGGCTGCGGCAGGAGGATCATTGCGAGTTCAAGACCAGCGTGGGCTACAAAGTGAGCTCACCGCCTGCCTGAACTGCACAGCGAGACCCTGTCTCAAAAAGACCACCAATTAAAAAAAAAATCAAATATATTCAAAATTCTTGAAAACAGTCAAGAGAAAGAAACTGCACGCAATAAACAAGAAGGGCGAGCAAAACAAAGCCGAAGCAAGCGACAGTGAAAGTTTAGCAAAGTGAGCACTGAGCACACCGGACACGCAAACCTTGGGCGCTCCCTCCCTACCACACTGGACCTGGTCACTTCCTGCCACGGGCTGCCCTGGCGGCCACTCGCTCACACCAGTGCTGTGTGCAGGATACCCGATCGGGAAACGCGGAGAAGGCTGAAGCTGCTCGGCATCGCTCCCGGCCGGGACCCAGCTCAGGGCAGGGGAGGAAGATCGCCCCAGAGCAGGGGGCTCCGCAGGGTCCCCTCCGACTGCTGCTTCCCCACGCCTTCCCCCAGTCTGGTCCGGCTTTCAACGGCACCGAGAAGGAAAGCCAGGCTCCGGAACACGAAACCCTGCCCGAGGCTCCCAACAGGCCTCTTCGGGGACTGGGCTCCCGCGACCGCTCACCCTGCGCCCCGCGGCGCCCCTCACCGCGCCTTCCCGGCCCGCGCCGCACCCCCACGGCCGAAAGCACACACAGACCGAGGCGGCCCGGGCCTGGGCTCCGCTCGCGGTCCCCGCTCACCCATCAAAATACGCATCTGCTTCTTGCCGAAGAGGCGGGAGAACAGCGAGGAGATGGTGAGGCCCATGTCGGCAGTGGGTCTAGCGATGGGCACAAGAAGAGCTCCGTGCCGTCCCCGGCCTTCGCCTTTTACACTCCGATAAAGGGGAGGGGAGAGCTGGCGGGGAAAAGGGGCAGTGAGGACAACCCGCAGGCCGACGGTGTCCAGGGAAGCGCAGACTGGAACTAGCCGGGCGGACCAGCCGTATTGTTGGGCAGCTGGCGTGGCAGCGCACTGGCTCTGACTTTAAGGATCTGGGTGTGCCACGTCACGCAGCAGACAAGGCGACTCAGGCAGCAGCCCGACCCCTCCAACGCGGACAGAATGGCGTCACCACCGCCCCATCCCCCTGCACTTCCGGTGCTGCCAGAGCTACTGCGTCTGCGCACATCGGGGATCGGCCAGTTTCGCTGATTTACGTTCCGCCCCGCCGCCCCCAACTCCTAGACGTGGCTCCGGGAACTCGCGAGGACACTGGGCACATGCGTACCAGGAGACAAAGGCCCATGATGCATCGCACGCGGCGTCCAATCAGCCTCCAGAAGACACTTCCGCTTAAGTGAACGCATCATGGGAGTTGCAGTCTTTGTGCTTAGGGGTAGGCGGAGGAAGGGTGCGGGTTAGGTAGTGGACTAATTTCTGCGTCTTCCTGTTTCCTATTGAGCGCGCTGGGAATTCTAGAATCTCACAAATGTACACGTTGCACGCACGCGAACAAACGCGAACCCTAAATAGAAAAGTGAGAAGGGGTTCTCCCTTCTGACAGATACTGTAGTTAAGGGCCAGGGGTATAGCTCAGCGGCCTGCCTCGAAAGCGCGGTCTTGAGTTCCCTTCCCCATACCAACACAGAAAAAAAAATTGTAGTTAAAAGACGCGCGAATCCAGGCGTGGTGGCACACGACTGTATTCCTAGCACTCGGGAGGTCGACGCAGGAGGATGCCACAAGTTGGATGCCAGCCTGAGCTACATTGTGAATTGAAGGCCGACTTGTATTATACAGCGAGACCGTCTCCAAAAAAAGAAAAAGTACGTGCGAGAGAAGTAGAGTGTTAGGCATCCTCGCCAGGTCATACTGAAGATCTCTCATCCTGTGTCAAGACACGAGAGCTCTGAAAACAGCACACCAGGAATCTCAGCCGCCTGAGAGGCTAAGACGGGGAGAAGCCTAAGTTCGACTGTATCTTTAAAAAAAGTTGTGGCTGTATCCCAGTGCAAAGGGTTAAAGCCCCAGTAAGAGGCTGACAGTGAGGAAAAGGGAGGGGTGGAAAATCAACGAGGAAACCTCGATCAACCTTTTTTCCTCCTAGAAGCTTGAAAGATTTATTACTCCAGTTCAAATATAAAACTTCCTCACTTTGACTTTATTTTCTCAATTACAAAAGGAGGCATACATGTTGTAGAGAGCTTTTTTTTTAAAGGTTAGTTTCCCATGAATTTCACCACCTTTCAAATTATTTCCTCTGCTGGGGCTGAAGTTTAGTATCCCCAAGCCCCAGCCTTAAGGCTAATTCTGCCATCTTCACTCAGGCACCCTTTAGCATTATGCCAGTACTTTCCCTTGAAACGTACGCCTGTGACCTAGCCAAATAGATCTATTAAACAGGCTCAAAGCATGATAACCTCTTGTCGGGAGCCGTGGGAGCTGGAAAGTACTTACATGCACAAGACGAAGCCAGCTCGAGAAAACGGGAGCCCAAAAACACGGGAGCTCCTTGAAGCACGTAAACAAGCCCTTGGGGCTTGTTAACTGATTGTTGGGGATTGTGGCTGAAATCAACTAACATCCAGAGGGTATAAATAAACGCTCTACTGTTTTTGAGTAGTCCCCCTTCTCCGCTGAGAGGACCTCCACCTGATTCCAGCTTTTGTCTCTCGTCTTTTTCCTCCTCCTCACAGCCGTTACTTCCTGGGGTGCAGCAAGAACCCAACGGACCCCTACAACCTCTCTTCATAGTTATGATTTCATATTTAATGTTGTTATCGACAACCTCCCCCATACAGTTGTCTCAAAGCTGCAGGAAGGCAGAGAACTAGTCCGTTTTCTAATTGTATTGTATTCTCTGGGTTTGGCACACTGCTAAGAATAAACATGGTCGAGTGATTAGAAGACGGCCAAACTACGGTATAACCATACTGTGGAATGGGGTCATGAGTTAAAAGAACTATATACAGCATTCTAATGAAAAGCTCTCCAGAGTACTGTTAGTTGGGAGGGGATACTGTAAATCATAAAAATACACATTCTTTCCCCTTGTGTATTTAAGAGAATATAAACAAAACAAGTAGACTCCAGTTGCAGTAGTAGGTAGTATTTACCTGATAAAGCTGCTAAGACTGTGCCAGGTGTGGTGGCGCATACCTGTAATCCTAGCACTTCCCAGGCTGAGGTAGGGGGATCGTTGCGAGTTTGAGACCATCCTGCGCTACAAAGTGAGCTCAAGGCCAGCCTGAACTGCATAGGGGGACCCTGTCTCAAAATGAAACGAAACCAAGCCAAACAAACTTCTGAGTGTAAAAGGGTCTTCAAAAGGAGTGAAGGAAATGGTTTGCATAGTAGTCAAAGAAAGCTTATTGGTACTTCAAAGTCTGCCTTACTGAAATACAATTTACTGCGATAACATTAACCCATTTTAACTGTACACTTTTAACAAATGTATTTAGTAGTGTAATCATCATAATTTCATCAAACATCTGTTATCCCAGAAATTTCCCCTGTTCTCTCCTTTGTAGTGATCCTTTCTTCACAACTAGCCCCTGGCCAACCACTGATCTGCTATCACTGTAGTTTCTCTCAGCTTGGTGCAGTTGCAGCGTGCCTGTAAGCCCAGGACTCAGAAGGTTGAGGTAGAAAGATCCTTGCAAGGACAGCCTTGACTAAATAGTATTTCAAGACCAGCCCAAATTACATAGTGAGGTCCTGTATCTTTTTTTTTTTTTTTTAAGTTTTTTGAGACACTGTGTTTTTTGAGTTTCACTGTGTAGTTCAGACTGGCCTTGAACTCACTTTGTAGCCCAGGCTGGCCTCAAACTCACAACAATCCTCCTGCCTCAGCCTCCCAAGTGGAGACCCTATCTCAAAACACACACACACACACACACACACACACACACACACAGAGAAAAAAAAAAACCCCAAAACTATAGTTTTCTCTTCACTTAAATGGAAGCACAGCAGAGTGTGGTGGTGCACAGCTGTAATCCCAGCACTCGGGAGGCTGAGGCAGGAGGATCACTGTGAGACCAGCCTGGGCTACAAAGTGAGCTCAAGGCCAACCTGATCTGCATAGCAAGACCCTGTCTCAAAAAGACAAGAACCCCCCCAAAAAACAAAAAGGTAAATGGATGCAATTTGAGAGCATACTCAGTAGAGAAATCAGACTCACAGGTGTAAACATTATATTGTCTCCCTCTTGTGAGAAATTGAGAGTAAATAAGTTCTAAACTGTACAACAGATACTGTGAAAAAACCAGGAAGAAATTGTTAAAAAGGATAAAGGAACTAGGAGGGGAGGAAGGGTGAGGACAGTAGGGGAGGGAGAAAAAGTGCAAGTTAGTTACGCTGTTAGTGAAGCTCTGCACTAATATCATTTGGAGAATTTCTGCCCATATCTTGTACTCTGAAGAACTACTTCAAAGATAATAATATGCAGTGTATTAACTATTGTTATTCTCCTATCATCTTATGAAATTGTACTTTTTCCATAAAATAAAAAACAAAAAAAGTATATAGAACGTAACTGTTCTGTGCTTGATCTCTTCCAGCACGGTTCTGAGACTTGTCTATGGTGGTGCATGTATTAGTTTTCTCTTTAGTTTTAAGTGCTATCCCACTGTACAGATATGCCAGTACTTCTTTACATATTCACCAATAAGGTACCATTCGTGGACTTTTTGGTTGTTCATTTAGTTTTGGGCTATTATCAATAAAGCTGCTATGAACATTTAAGAATGTTTTGTGTATTAACAAGATGAACTTGTGTATCATTTAAGTAATTTTTTAAAAAACCTTTAGAGTGGGTGAATGAATTAAGTATAATTAGTTTAACATACACGTTGCTTTTCTCACTGAGCAGGTACTATTCCTATGTAAGGACAGGGTCCTCACTCAAACCCTGAGGAATGGCAGTGCAGTGAGGGCATCAGGACATGTGAGGGGAATGGGTACGGCCACTGTTTTGGCTATGACAGACACACACTCAAATTTCAAAACTTAAGCAAACTGTACACTTTAAATATGTTATTTTATTTCTATGATACCTCAGTAAAGCTGTTTTGTTTGTTTCTCATTACTGTTTGAGACAGGATCTCACTATGTAGTTCAGGCTTGTGTCGACTCACAGAGATCTGCTCTCTCTTGGCCTCCTAAGGGCTGGGATTACAGACATGTACCACCATACCCAGCCCTTATCTGTTTTTGGAGTACTATTATAATGCTAGCATTTATTTTTTTCCCCAAGTTAGGCTGAAAAGGAAAAAGTAAAATCCAGATGTATAAAAACAAGCAAAGTCTGTTATATGCAAATGAAAACAAAACGACAAATTTTAATGGCATTTCCAATGACCTTTTACAAGGTTAAGAGAAAGGCCTTAAAATGAGACTTATTCTCTTGACACATTCATCTCAGATTTCTCACCTCCTGAGTTATGAGTAAATAAAATTTAGCCATAAAGTTAGTGCCATCTCTTGAGAGTACTGAAATATTTCACAGTATACCTTGAGACATATTATTCAGTAATTTCAAAAAGGAGTAACATCCACTGTATTTTTAACAAACCAGGTATAACAAACAATAACATAATCTACTTGCAACCTTTGAGACTGTTTTTCTTTTATGGGGGAGATGGGGGTAAAAGCTCTACACTGAGCTATATTATAATTGCTATTTTTAAAAAGGAGAGGAAGAACAAAATGCGAGATTTCGTTTAAAAAAAGTACCAAATAAATAAAAATGTAACAATACCTAGATAAATACATTTAAAAGTATGTTTTTCGATGGGGTCTCATGTTGGTTGCCCAGGTCTCAAACTCATGGGCTCAAGCAACTCTCCCACATCAACCTCCTAAGTAGGGAAGGCTGGCCATGTACATACAGATAGTTCCTGGCTAAAGTATTTCTATCAGAATTTCATAAAATCAAAGCACTGTTAGAAAATACAGAGCCAGGCGTGGTGGCGCACACCTGTAATCCCAGCACTTGGGAGGCTGGGGCAGGAAAATCGTTGCCCAAGTTTGAGGCCAGCCCAGGCTACAAAGTGAGCTCAAGGCCAGCCTGAACTGCACAGTGACACCTTGTCTAAAAAAAAAAAAAAAAAAAGAATATATAATTATCTCTGAATCTTTTACTAAATTGGATTATTTACATTTTTAAAGTGAAATACATAGAAAAAGATTCTCATTTAAATTTTTAAAAAGTCTGTCAGGGCTGAGCCTGGTATGTCAGGCCTGTAATCCCAACAATTTGAGTGAGACACTAAGGCAGAAGAGTCACAAATTCAAGTCCCGTCTAGACTTACTAACTCCACAAGACCCTATCTGAAAACAAAGAGTAAAATGAGCTTGGGATGTAGCTCAGTGCAAAGAGCATGGGCTCAATCCCCAGTACCTTAAAAAATAAACAAAAAACAACAACAAAAAACAGGAAATAAAAGGAATATCATGATGTATGAGTTTCATTAACCATAACCCTCCCACCATTCCACACGCAGAAATAACACAAAATATCCAGATGTTTTACAGTTCAAGGCTTTTAATTCATTTTGTGGTAATGACTATAAAAGCCTCCATGAAGACTCTTTTTCACTGTAAATAGAGGGTACGAGCCATTACATACCACACTTAAAGCAGGGATTCCTCCTAATGCTGGTAGAGATAAAACATTAAATGGCAGTTTAGATGCTAACAAAGTCCTCTTAAAAAAAAAAAAAAAACTACTCTGAGAATCGTACACAAAAAATTAACTTACCAGTCAGTCTCAGATTTCCAGTGTAACTTTAAGTTATTCTTACAAGTACATAATTTGAACTTAAGGTAAACTGGATGAGTGTCATATGTTTTTCAACATGTGTTAAGTTTCAGTTTAATACAGTAAATATGAAAATACCATTATCATGCTAATGAGTATCTTTTGCTACTCTTTACCTGTGCAAAATAAACTTGGAATGACACATCCTGTAGTGGTACAATTTTTAAAAGATACTTGATATGACACTACCAATTTTCAAATTCTGGACACAAACTGTATATAAATTGTAAGATTATTAAAATACAACTTTTTAAAAAATAATGAGATATCCATTTATACCTAAATAAAGTTTCCTAGAAAGTTATGAAATACTTCAGCATATAAAAGTAGTCACCCCTTTTCTGAAGGGACAACTGTTGTTTCACAAAATAACCCATATGATCCAAGGCGAAGGATTTCTTCCAAGTGCCATATTCTCTCTGTGACTTAGAAGTAAGTTTCAAGAGACTGAATCCATACAGAAAGGGCACATTTGGGTATCAGACCACATTACAAACATAAGGAACCTTTCTCGGGTCAGCAATGCCCTTGAGTTAACAGCCACAGAGAGTAAGAGACAGCCTCTGGAGCCATTTCTTTTACAAACACATACAACTAAATTGGCTGTGTGGAAGACATAAAGACGTGACTATGTACATATGTGCTGCATTGCGTGTGCCTATTTAGATACTGGCTTCTGCAGGGCAGTCCCTTTCAAACATAATCCAACAATTTTACTATACCAAATCACAGTCTTCTACTTTTGGCAAGGTAGTATAAACAAAAGATTAAAAAAAAGCCAACTAATGATTTAGGTAGAAGTTCCCATGTCAAACAACAATAAGCATTCTGAGAAAGCTGGGTGGGGTGGCACATGACTGTAATCCCAGCACTCAGGAGGCTGAGGCAGGAGGATCACCATAAATTCAAGGCTAGCCTGGGCTCCACAGTGAGTTTAAGGCTAGCCTGAGCTACATAGCAGAGACCTTGTCTCAAAAAACCCAAACAAAAAAGTGTTCTGAGAAACATGAATTTTGGAGAAATAACACGAACCAACAAATAATGTGGGAAATCTATTCTATAATCACTCAAATAACTATCACATATAAGGTTTATGGATATCTTTGAAATAATAGCTCCATTTAAAAACAGCTGATTGCCGGGCATGGTGGCACACGCCTATAATCCCAGCACTCTGGAGGCTGAGGCAGAAGGATCATTGTGAGATTGAGACCAGCCTGGGCTATAAAGTGAGCTCAAGGCCAGCCTGAACTGCACAGTGAGACCCTGTCTCAAAAAGATAAAAAATAAAATAAAAACAGCTGATTATGAAGCTCATAATTAAAATGCCTTCATTTTAATTAGCTTATACAGGCCCAATTAGTAAAAGGCAAGAGAAAATAAACTTTACATAATTAACATAAGATGCTTACTTGACTTTGGAGAAACTAAAATTTTGAAAATGGTAAAGGAAACAGTGAAACAAAAATCTGGACATAGTGAGACTCTGTCTCAAAAAACAACCAAAAAAATACGTGTGACAAATGAAAAAACTACCATGCCTAAAAGAAAAATATTTTTAGGCAGTGATTATTCAATAGAATACCTTATAAAATTACGTATCACAATCAAGCTAAACAAAGCTTCAAAACTCGCAGCTGGACTCTGTAACACGTAGGACAACAGAAGGCACTGCATAAGCGTCAATTACTTCTAACTATAGTTGGACAGTTAGTTCAGTCTTTTCCTTCTTAAGGTGGCCAGTGTGAACATTAATTTTTATATCCCCCTGAGTTTTATTATGATCGGGCAAAGCAGCACCAATGTAAAAAAATATCTGCAATGCCAGCACTGCAGTATGGAATCACTTATACTGATGGCCCCACAGGTCTCTCATAAGAGCACTTTAGAACATGATTAAAAATATAGAAATGCCTTTCAGTATTAAAGTGGAACCACCACAAATACCCATTTTAAAAAATAATGCACTAAAATCTCTACATAATGCAGTCTTCCCACGCTGTATCTAGCATTCATTTACTGTTTTCCACTCTGCTGCCACCGAGAGATCTCCTTTGGGTGTCTGTGGAAATGTCAGTATGCTTCAGGGTGCACAATACTTCTTGGCTGGAAAATCCTGGTAAATATCATGTCATGCTCGTTTTGAGCAGTATGCTTTGAAGATCCTCTGGCAATGCCAAGATAATCGCATCTATATGTGTCTGTAACTTTTCCATAGTGTCAGGTTTCACAGGTAAATGCTCTCGATCAGCCTGTAACTATATAAAGAACACTTGGCAACATTTAAATGAACCTATGTTTATATATTATATTCTCTAGATAAACAACTTTAATAGTTTAACAACTAGGAAACTTTAGTCTTAGACTAAAATTTACAGAAACAAAAAAAAATGGAAGAATGTTTAATGTTGCTAAGATCAGTAAAAGCATTCTATATAAATCTGTCGTAACATGTAATATTAAATATAAGTGACATTTTCGTAGAGTTCATTAGACTCCATGTAAATATCTCTGGAATAACATTGCATCATTATGATCTGCCTGAACGACCACTGATTTAAGAAGTTACTTCTGAGGCATATCGTGGATTTCCAGTTCAAGTAGGAGGAAACTATCTGCACAGAAAGGTCACTTTGGTCCTCCCCCGCTCTGGCTACATACCAGCTTGTTTTTCAGCTTCAGTACGAGGTCCACTGTTTCTACTTCTGTGTGTTTCTGGATCCAGAGAAGCAGGTCCTAGACAACAGACAAAACCCAAATCAGTACTTACTCAAAATGGTATTTATACCTCTGTCTCAACAGGCAAGGGTAACTGGGAAGGAGGACAGAAAGGGAAAAAGGACAGCAGGGTAGTTAACTGAGGTGCAGAATTACAGTCCAGGAAAAATTTTCATGCTATCCTAGAAATTCTCAATTAGCTAACATTCAGAATTAGCCAGAATAACTCACTAAAACTTGGAAATAAAGCAAAATGTAAGAGAACTCCTTTCCGAGGTGGCCCTTTTAGGTAAAGAAAAAGTGTAGCTCAATGCATAATAACCTCTACCAACACAGTAATGAGCAATTTATCAGGATGATTACCTAACACATCAAGATGACTACGCATGAATGCACTATAGAGTGTAAATTTGCGTCTCCAAATAAGCTCTTCTTGGGCTTACTTCATGGTTGCCTTAGTTGTATTGTTTTTCTGAAAGCCACAGTAATTGGAAGTTCATTATCAGAAACAACATTGAGTCTAACTCGACTCAATTTTAAAACTAAATAAAAATAAGAAGACTCTATATGTTTACATGCAGCTTATTTATTTATATATTATTTTGTATATTTTTTTGGTCTTTTTGAGACACGGTCTTGCTATGCCATTCAAGTTGGCCTTGAGCTCACTTTGTAGCCCAGGCTGTCCTGGAACTCACAACAATCCTCCTGCCTCAGCCTCCTGAGTGCTGGGATTACAGGCCTGAGCCACCATGCCTGGTTCACATGCAATTTAAAACAGGCTGGTTATAAATTATAGAATATGAAAAGTCAGTCCAAGCACATGAAAATAAAGTTGATACTAATGAAATAAGTCATAATGTGTAAGAGTTGGAGTCAGACTGCTGGGATTTGAATCCTGATTCCCGCCAGTGGAAGGCTAGTAAATATTTAACCACCATGCTTCGGAAAAAAGTCTCTAGCTCGTAACACTGGCCAGCTTCTATGGTGTAATACTCCCACTGTGGGTGATTTCAAGCCACCAACCTGAGGTAACTGCAGGCAGAACTGGGAGGTGTGCACCATTAGCCTCCAGAGCAACGCGAGCGCACAGGGTGCACTTCTCCTTACCGCTTGGCAGCGATGTGAACTAAGGCAGGTCACCCACCTTCTAAGCCACAGCTGTTGCATAACGCAGATCATAAATGCCTGCCTCAATGAATTGTGAAGATTAGTAAGAGGATCTGTACGAAGCACCTATACACTCCCTGGTATGACGTGATCTAGACAAATTAGCTATTTTCACTAAGCATGAAGAACTAGATGTGGGTATTATCTTCAACCTCTAAGCAGAATTTATACTTTCAACAGCTGTGAGTCATCACACAGATACACTGTTTTCTGACCTCTTCACAAAGAGCTTCTAGATGCAGTGCCTCCAATTTTTGGGTCATTTCTTTCCGCCGGGTTTTAAACCAACCATCAAAATTTGGAGACTTCAGAAAATGCCTATAAAAATAAATTTTAAAAGAGCAAAGTTTGACTATACTTTACTTCCCTTCAATAACTTTCTTACTGATAACTCCAAAAGCCATGATAAACAATAGAATTCTTCAAGAAGAATCTAAGACTTTTAAGGCTACTTTTCTTTTTGGTCCGTTTGAGACAAAATCCCAAGTGCTGGGATTACAGGCATGCACCACCACGCCTGGCTGCTACTCTTTTTAAATAAAGATCCACAGACAAATAGGAAGGAAGAGCAAAAGACTAACCGGTAAAGTCCAATCCAATCGCCTTTTATTCTAGAGGTCAGCTGAGGTCCTGTTTTTTCAAGTGTTTTCATAAATTCTTCCGGAAGGAACTGTCTTAACTGGGGTGGGCTCTGAAGGACAATATGTACTATACTTACAAACTAGAAGTGTACAGCATGTATTCAAAGAAGATAACCGCAGGTACACAGTTCAAATAGGAATTTATTGGAATATTTATACCTTCCATGGAGAAATGGTTTTCTGCAAAGGCATCAAGCCTGCCACGTATCTTTCCTAAAAACAAGGGAAATGTCAATAAAAGTTAGGTACTCTTACTTTTACAGTCTTACACAGAAATCTTAAAACTTTTTCTCAAGATCGCTCACAGTAACTCTAATCTTCCCCTCCATTTCTGCCTGGGAACTGCTGACAATAAAATCTGATGTACCTTGTGTCATAGAAGGCACGACCCCATTTCAGAAGGGGTTCTGATCAGTACCCATGAGGAAGGGCTGCTGAAGAACCTGGACACAACTACAGGCCTTCCCTACCTGATCTATGAACATTAGGTCACAGCCTTTATGTACAATCACACGGTGAGACACTTAGCCATGCTTCAAGCATGCCTATTAGTGAACTGTCCATAAACACCCAAAACACAAGCCAAAGGCTGTGACGCATGCCTGTAATCTCAGCACTCTAGGATGCTGAGGTTGAAGGGTCACAAATTCAAACCCAGGCTGACAATTTAGTGACTTAGTAAGAGCCTTCTCAAAAAGAAAAGAAAAAAAAAGGTGGGCATGGTTGCACACACCTGTAATTCTAGCATTCATGAGGTTGAGGCAGGAGGATCACTGTGAGTTTGAGGCCAGCATGGACAACACAGTGAGTTCAAGGCCAGTGTGAACTACATAGAGAGACCCTGTCTCAAATAATTAAAAAATAAAAATATAAAAAAGGCTAGGGATGTAGCTCAGTGGCCAGGCCCTGGGTTCAATTCCTAGCACCACAATAAAGAAAAAGGAAAAGGAGTTTGCAGAGTTTCTAGAGGGCTGAAGCTCCTGGAGGGCAGTGACTGCCCTCCTTCCTGTGTCTTGCTCTATACACCTGTATCTGTATCCTTTGTAATATTTTTTTATAATAAACCTGTGCCTGTTAAGTGTGTCCCTGAATTCTGTGAGACACTCAAGCAAATTTATTGAACCCCAAAGAGTGGAAGCTCCAATTTACAGTCAGTCAGAAGCACAGGTAAAACAACTCAGGGTTTATGACTGGTATCTAATCGGGGGGAGGATATCGTGGGAACTGAACCATCAACCTCTGAGATCTGTTGCATCTCCAGACAGTATTAGAATGGAATTAGAGGACACCCAGCTGGCATGTGCTGCTGCACAACTGACTGTCTGCTTCCTGGTGGGAAAAAATCCCTCCACCTCGTGGAGTCACAGCAGTGATCTGTGTAGTAAGCATGTGGTAGAAGAAACAGTCTGAGTTTTGTTAAATTCACCATGTTTTCATCACAGGTACTTTTCATGGAATCAACACCTCTATCATTCTCCATAAACTACAGAACTAAATTTAGATTGAGTTGGGAGTCACATTTTCAACAAAAATGTAACTAACTCTCAGATAATCCAATAATGTCCTTTGCTTTGTATTTTGCTTTTTGAGACACGTCTCAGTTTGTTCCCCAAGGCAGTCTCAAACTCCTGGGCTCAAGGGAGCCTCTCACCTCAGCCTCTGAAGCAGCTGGCACAACAGGTACATGTCCCCATGAGACTGTTAATGATAATAATTAACCTTGTTACATGCCAGGAAGTGCACATAACATTTTATACACATGATCCCTTGTAATTCTTGCAACTATCCTATGTGGTGAGTATTACCGGGAAACTAGAATTTCAAAAGGCTAATAACCTGGCCAACATAACCTATCTTAGACAACAATTTGTGTTTACATTCTTATTAAACACTAAAGTTAACTTACTTAAATACATTATTTCCCCCTATAGCATTAGGCATTGAACACTGAGCCTCCTACATACTTAAGACAGTTGCTTTACTGCTGAGTTATAACCCCTAGTTTGGCACACCGGTTTAAAATGGAACAAACTTAACTAACATTCTCAGACCAAGAAAGAATATTTCTTCCCAAAATGAATAGCAAAGACCTTCAGGTTGTCTCTACAGGATGTTCATAGGTAAATGATATGACTGACTACGTAAAGCTCTGATGCAGTTTCCAGATTCGGCTCACTGTATCATGATGTTGCTTGCTTGTTTATGTGACATTTCTCTGAGGCCCTCAGAATAACCACCTCATGTAGTCATCTACAAATATTTCTGTTGATGGGTTTCAAGCCCTAAAAGAAAACAACTTCTAACCCAGACTGATATATACTACAAAACTATCTTTGTGGAAAATAAGGTATTTCCATGACAAAGAACAACTGAAGAAATTCATGACGTTCAAAGCAACACTAAGAAAACCTATCAAGAATACCCTGAAAAGAGACAATAAAACCAACAATGCCAAAAAGTCTAATAAAATGAAGACATTGGGTATGGTGAGCAGTTAAGCAAAAGGAAAAGAAGGGGAGTCAGCAATAAGAAAGCGATGACAGGAATAATGCATATCTTCCAGTAATAACTTTCAAGGTGAATCAGAAGATAATGCTTGGCAAAGTGGATCAATAAACAAAATCCAAAAGTATGCTGTATACAAGAAACATATGCCCAGCACTTAGGAAGCTGAGGCAGGAGGATCACCACAAGTTCAAGACCAGCCTGGCTACATAGTGAGTTCGAGGCCAGTCCTAATTACACAGTGAGATCCTGTTGCAAAAAAAGAAAAAGAAAGAAAAAGAAAAATACATGTAATCCAAAAACAAACCCACAAACTAAAAATCACAGGCAGGACTGGGGCTGTAGCTCAATGGTACAGCACTTGCCTAATGTATACAAGGTCCTGAGTCCAATCCCCAGTACCACAAAAAAAAAAAAGAAAAAAGGAAAACATAATTAAAAGCAAGAAAACAATATTCCATGCAACAGAACACCCAAACAAGCAGAAGTGTCTGTCCTACTTTCAGACAAAGTGGACTTCGAGCCAAACTGATCAAAAGAGGCAAAGAAAGTTACTACATTTGGTTAAGGGAACAACTCAAAATGAAGAAATAAAAAAAAGGACCAATAACAACTACAAACATGCATTCACCTAATAATGGCACACACAATTTCATAAAATGAAAGTAACTGGACATTAAAAATCAGGTAGGGACTTCTGGGAAGATGATGACTGGGTAAGCAGCACAGAAAGATCCTCCCGGAGGACCACCACCCAGACACTGGAATACAGCAACATGAGAAAGACAGGAAGGAGAAATGGGTACCCTGGACCCAGGAATGATCTGAAATGGGAATTGAAGCCCTCAGAAAGAGCAAACAAGACCTCTCCTAGAGGAAAGGCTTGGAGGGCTGCCATGGCACAGTTGGAAGAAGAGGAGGCAGAGGAGGGAGACACCACTCCAAACACCTTTGGCCCGCTCCCTCATTCCAGCACTCGCAGCTTCAGCTTCAGAGGCCCATGCTCGTGGGAGCCTCCCAACTTGGCCAGGGGACAGCGGAGTTCCAAGGGCTGGTCCAGGACCATAACAGAGAAAGCACAGCCCAGAAAAGAGACAGTAGCGGTTGGGAGGTGTTGTCAAACCCAGTGTGAGGATGAGAAGTTACAACAGCCACTAAAACAGAATCCCCACTCTGCAGCGACCTTTCTAATGAGCTCCTGGAGACAAGGCAGAGTCAAAGCAACTAGTACACAGCCCACCACACGCAGCTTTATGCCTGCCCCGAGACTGTGGCCTCCTACCTCTCCACTGTGTGAACAACTACCAGCAGAGAGCAGCAAAGAACAAACGGGAACTGCAGCACAACAGTAACAGAGAGCTGCACATGGAGGTGGACCACACGGCCCCAGACCCTTCTCACTCCAACACCAAGTAGGAAGCATGAGCCAAATTATAGGGCTTCAGCTCCCACCCTGAACTCCCTCTCTAAGCACCTTGAGTCTTGGTGACCTGAGCACTCAACATGTGTTCCTGACTGCAATGGGCTGAGTCCACTGGCTTCAGAACTCACCCTAAACTGCTAATATGAGCACCAAGAGGGACTTCATACTGCTTGCATATATGAACTTATATGAACCCATAGTGACAAATTACACGAAAAGCAGCAGTCCTGGAGTCTGAGAGACAACAACATACTCTGCACAGCAGACCCATGAAAATCCTCCAACTCTGTCCTAGAACTAATAACTAAACTTAGCACACACCCTGGACTACCACAGTGAGCACGGGTGGGGTAGACCTCACACCACTTGTGCCCAGCATCGTAAGTGTGCCTAGTGCCCAGCTGCAAGGGGTGGGGAGCGGAAACACTGGAGATTGAGAGGTGGGAGGAGGCAAAGACCTGGAGCTAGGGGGCAGACCTGGTTCTCTAGCTAGGTGGGGATAGCCTCCAAAGAGTCATAGGTGGCCTATAAGGGGATCCCAGGGGCCTCAATGGGGAGCTCACCAGCCTGAGTGGGGAGGGGGCTCCCTCCAGGCTACATGAGGACCCTGGAGACCTGGACTGGGCCTCCAGCAGTGCGGTAACAGGGCAGAGCCCAGCGGTCCTCAGGAGTGACCCTGTGGACTCAACCAGACCCCCAGGAGTGCCTCACCATGGCAGAGCCCAGCAGTCTGGGGTGAGGGCAACCCCATGGACTCAACTGGGCCCCTGGGAGCAGCTCGCCAGGGCGGAGCCCAGCGGTTCACTGGGGCGACCCTGAGGACTCAACCAGGCCTCCAGATATGCTATATCAAGGCAGAGCCTGGTGGTTCGCTGGGTAACCCTGCCTACTTGACCAGACCCCCAATGGCCTTGAGGGCTTGTCAATGGGGGCTTGACTACAGTGAATCTGGTTCCCTGCCTATCTACTATCTTTGGGAATGGGTGCTTTTGCACCTCCTGCCATAGCAATTTGTGTACACCCATGTTTGTTATACCATATGTATCTTCCCAATGTGAGAGCCCCAGGGAGTAAATAAACCAAAAAGTACAGTTATTATCAGAGGGAAGATGACTGATTGGGTGGTTGAACAATGGAGATGACAGTGGAGAAAACTGATTAATTGGATAAGCCATCATCTGTATAACTGAGTAACAAATGTGAAGATGTGATACAGTATCAGTGTTAATTCCCTACTATCTTCTCCATAATTTGGTATTTCCTCTGTTGTTTTTGTGTTAATAAATGTGAAGATAACATTATGTAATACAGCATCCAGTGCTAATTCCTTACTACCTTCTCTATAATTTTGGATTTCCTGTATTGTTTTTGTGTTATTTTGGTCTCCATTCTTTTGTCTTTAAAAAAAAAAAAATCAGATAGGGCCGGGGATATAGGTCAGCAGGAAAAGCGCCTTGCTGGCATGGGTTGCTCGAGTTTGATTCCTGGTACCAAAAAAAAAAACAAAAAACAAAAAACAAGATAAACATCAACACAATTATAGTGGGAGACCTTAATATGTCATTATCACAAATAAACAGATCAACCAGACAAAAAAAATATCAGAGTTGAACCAAACCTATTAACAAATGGACTGAGCTAATACCTAGTGTTCCTACAACAGAATATATGTTCTTTTCAGCAGCCATGGGACTTTCTCCAAAACAGACCACATACTAGCCCATAAAGCCCACTTAAGTGATGCAAAATAATGAAAATTATCCCATGTATATTGTCAGATCACAGAACAATGAAACTAGAAATCAGTGAGAAAAGAAATCACAGAGATATTTCAAACATGTGAAAGTTAACAATACTCTTTAAATAATCAACGAGTCAGAGAAGAAATCAGTTCATAGAATCAAAAGACAATTCCACTACAATATAACAGAACCTATGGAACACAATGACAGCAGTTCTCAGAGAGAAGTCTATACCTAAGAATGCTCACATCATAAAAACCAAGTGAATCCAAATATATAACCCAATGATATACCTCAAGGTCCTAGAGAAATGAACAACCCAAATCCAGTGCTAGCATAAAGGAAATTGTAATGATCAGAGCAGAAATTAATATAATTTATGTAAAAAGTAAAAAGATTCAATGAATAGAAGATGAAAGAATACACAAACTCTAAGCCAATTTTACAAAAACACCAAAAAACCTCAAAAACACTCAACTTGATGCAAATAGAAAAGGTAAAATCATAATGGCATTGCCAAAATCCAGATTATTAGTAACTACTTCAAAAACCTGTATCCCAATCAGAGAATTTTTTTTTTTAAATCAAAGATTTCAAGATACATATGAGTTGCCAAAACTGAACCAGGAATATAGAAATATCCACTAGCAGTAAAAGAAATTGATGCCATAATAAAAACATGCAAACTAAGAACTGCCCAGGACTTGACACAGTCACCACTATTCTAAAAGAATGTCAGGAAAAATCTAATGCCAAAAAAACCAACTCAAGATAAAGCTGGGCGAAGATGGCGACCGGGTAGGCGGCAGAGAGAGAACCTCCCAGAGGATTACCACCCAGACAATGGAATATAGCAATATGAAGACAGAAAGGAGAGAGGTGTGTACCCTGAACCCAAGAAGGATCTGAAATGGGAACTGAAGCCCTAGGAAAGACCAAGCAAAACCTCTCCTGGAGGAAAGGATCAGAGGGCCGCCGCGGCACAGTCGGAGGGAAAAGAGATGGAGAAAAAGGAAGCCTCTGCTTCAAACACACTCTTGGCCTAAGCCCTCGTTCCAGCAATCGCAGCTTCAGCTTCGGAGACCCACGCGCATGGAAGCCTCCATGACTCGGCCAGGGGAGAGCGGAGTTCCAAGAGCTGGTCCAGCTCTAGAGAGGAGAGGGCGCAGCCAGGAAAAGAGGCAGTGGTGGTTGGCAACTGTTGTCAAATCCAGTGTGAGGATGAGAGGTTGCAACAGCCACTGAAGCAGAGTCCCCACCCTGCAGCAACCTTCCTAATCAGCACCTGGAGGCAAGGTGGAGCCAGAGTAGCCAGTACACATCCCACCACACCCAGCTCTATGCCTGCCTCGAGGTTGTGGCCTCCTGCCTCTCCACTGTGTGGGTGGCTGCCAGTGGGGAGCAGTGGGGTGCATCGGCAGTGACATCAGAGCCACAGCAACTCCCAGGGATCCAGCCAAGGAACAAACAGGAACTGGAGCACAACAGCAAGAGAGAGCTGCAGATGCAGGTGGATCACACGGCCCCACGCCCTTCTCACTCCAACATCAAGCAGGAAGCATGAACTGAGTTACTGGGCTTTAGCTCCCACCCTGAGCGCCCTCTGTGAGCACCTTGAGCCTCCACGGCCTGCGCAATCACCACCTGTTCCTGACAGCAATGGGACGAGTCCACAGGCTTCAGGACTCACCCCAAACTACGAATACGAGCAACAAGAGTGTCTCCATACTGCTTGCATATATGAACCTTGTATGAACGCATGATGACCGGGTAGGCAGCAGAGAGAGAACCTCCCGGAGGAATGCCACTCAGACATAGGAATATAGCAACATGTGAAGGACAGAAAGGAAAGAGGTGGATATCCTGAACTTGAGAAGGATATGAAATGGGAACTGAAACCCTCAGAAAGACTAAGCAAAACCTCCTCTGGAGGAGGGGATTGGAGATCTGCCATGGCGCAGTCTGAAGGAGACGAGAGGGAGAAGGAGGAAGCCACTGCTTCAAACACACTCTTGGCCCAAGCCCTCGTTTTGGCATTTGCAGCTTCAGCTTTGGAGACCCATTGCCCAGCTGCAAGGGGTGGGGAATGGTAATGCTGGAGATCAGGAGGAGGTGGGAGGAGAAGAAAGGGCCTCTGGCATCAAGGCAATGGGACAGAGCCAAAAGGGTCACAGAGGGTGCCCCGATGGGGGCGTGTGCCTCGCGGCTGCTCCACTGAGGACCCCACGGCTGCTCCTCAGTGGCCCCGTGGCTGATCCGCAGTAGGCCCCGTGGCTGCTCAGCAGTGGGCCCCGCAGCTGCGCCACTGTGGGCCCCGTGGCTGCACCACAGTGGGCCCTGCGGCTGCCCCACTGTGGGCCCCGCGGCTGCCCCACAGTGGGCCCCGATGCTGCTCTGCAGTGGGCCCCACGGCTACTTCGCTGTGGGCCCCGTGGCTACTCCGCTGCTACTCCACAGTGGGCCCCGCTCAGGGCACCTCATGGACTGGACCCGCCCCCACCCATAGCACGACGACAGGGTGGAGCCGGGCGGTCCAGTGTGAGCATATGTGCTTTCCCACCTCCAACCATGGCAGTTTGTATACACTCATGTATGTTTTAGTATAGTCTGAGACAGCTATATCTCTTCCCAAGGCGAGAGTCCAAGGATATAGATAAACCCAGGAGTACAGTTATTATCACAGGGAAGATGACTGATTGAGTGGTGGGGCAACGGAGATGAGGGAGGGGAAAAATTGAATGATCAAAAGGGGCATCATCTGTGTAACTGAGTAACAAAGGTGAAGGTTACATTATGTAGGACAGCATCCAGAGCTAATTCCCTTCTATGTTCTCTATAATTCTGTATTTCCTGAATCGTTTTTATATTAATGGAAGTGAAGATAACTTTATATTATACAGCATCCAGTGCAAATTCCCTACTATCTTCTCTATAATTTGGTATTTCCTTTAATGTTTTTGTGTTAACTAATGTGAAGATAACTATATAATATAACATGCAGTGCTAATTCCCTACTATATTCTGTATAACTTTGTACTTTCTGTATTGTTTATGGCTTTTCTGGTTCATATGTCTCCATTCTTTTGTCTTTAAAATAAAATTAAAAAAAAAAAAAAGATAAAGCCGGGCATGGTGGCACACACCTGTAATCCCAGTCCACAGGAGGCTAAGGCAGGAGGATCACTGCAAGGTCAAGACCAGCTACAAAGTAAGCTCAAGGCCAACTTGAACTGCACAGCAAGACCCTGTCTCAAAAAGAGAAAGGAAGGAAGGAAGGAAGGAAGGAAGGAAGGAAGGAAGGAAGGGAGGGAGGGAGGGAGGGAGGAAGGGAGGAAGGAAGGAAATCTAATGCCAACACTCCTCAAATTTTTTAGTGAAACTGAAAGGGAAATAGTACTCCCAAAGTCATTCCTGGAAGCCAGCATTACCGTGATTCCAAAACTAGACAAGAAGCCCACCGAAAAAGACAACTATAGAGCTGGGCATGGTGGCACATGCCTGTAACCCAGCACTGGGGAAGCTGAGGCAGGAGGATCACAGAGAGTTTAAGGCCAGCCTAGGTTACATAAAGAGTTCAAGGCCAGCCTGCACTATGTATCGAGACCCCATCTCAAAACAACAAATAAAAGACAACTACAGGCCAATCTCTTTAATGAACATAGGTACAAAAATCCTCAACAAGATACTGGCAAACAATGAAAAGATCATACAGCATGATCAAGTGGGCTTTATCCCACAGATACAGGGATGATTCAACATACACAAATCAATAAACATATAAACAGAAGCAAGGACAAAACTCACATGATCTCAGTTGACACAGAAAAAGTATTGGAGGGCTGGGGACATAGCTCAGTGGCACAAATGCCTGCCTGGCAAGCACAAGGTCCTGAGTTCAATCCCCAGTACCAAAAAAAAAAAAAAAAAGAAAGAAAAGAAAAAGTATTTGATACACCCAACCTCCCTTAGTGATAAAAACAGAAAGAAAATGGTATAAGGACCAAAAAGCATTTATGACAAACCTACTGCCAACACCATATTAAATGCCAGAAAACTAAGTTTTCCCTCTAAAATCAGAAACCAGTCAAGGATGTCCACCATTACCCCTTCAAGATAGTACTGTACACAAACAGCTAGAGCAATAAGACAAGAGAAAAAAATAAATGAGATATCTGTAGAAAAGTAGGAAGTCAAACTATTGTTTGTAGACAACACAATCTTCTACATATTAAGACCCAAAAAGTTCCACCGGGACTCCTAGAACAGCCACATTTAGTAGCATAGCAAGATACGAAATCGACATCAAAAATGAATAGTATTACTCTATGCCAATGATGGATTCCCTGAGAAAGGAATTAGGAAAATAATGCCACTCATAATAGCATCAAGGAAAGTTAAATTAACCTAACCAAGAAAGACCTCTACAATGAAAACTATAGTACTCTGAAAAAGGTCAAAGAAGACCTCAGAAAATGGAAAGATATTTTGTCTTCTTCCTGAGTAAGTAGAACCAACATTATCAAAATGGGCAAGCTTCCAAAATTGATACACAGATTTAACACCATCAAAATCAAAATACCAGGGGCTGGGGATATAGCTCAGTGGCACAAGCACCTGCCTGGCAAGTGCAAGGTCCTGAGTTTGATCCCCGGTACCGCAAAAAAAAAAACCACACAAAAAAAACAACAGTATTCCTCCCAAAACTGGAGAAAACAATCTTAAAATTCATATGGAACCACAAGAGACCTAAAATAGCAAATCCAGTCCTGGACAAGAGTAAAGCACACGGCATCACAATCCCAGACTTTTAAGTTATATAGTGATAAAAACAGCATGGTATTGGTACAAATATAGACATATGGTTCAAAGAAATGGGATAAAGGACACAGAAAAAAACTGTAGGCACATTCAGCCATCTGATCTTCGACAAAGGAGTCAAAAGCATTTGCTGGAGGAAAGGACAGCCTCTTTACCAAATGGTGCTGGGAAAAACTGGCATCCACATGCCGAAGACTGCACCTCCACCTATATCTCGCATCATGCACTAAACTAAAATCAAAATACATTAAAGGCCTACATATTAAAACAGAAACCATCTGCAAGACTAAATAGGTAAAACTCTTTTTTCTTTTTCTTTTCATTTTTTTGAGACAGGGTCTCCCTCTGTAGTCCAGGCTGGCCTTGAACTCACAATTATCCTCCTGCCTCAGCCTCCTGAGTGCTGGGATGACAGGTGTGCACCACCCTCAGCTGTAAAACTCTTTAAGGCACAAGTACAGACGAAGACTCTATGAACATAACTCCAACTGCACAGGAAACATCAAGAGCTGCGTGTAGTAGCATACATACCTACAATCCCACCACACAGAAGGCTCAGGCAGAAAGGTTACCATGAGTTCAAGGCCAGCCTGAGTTACAGAGCAAGGCCCTATCTCAAAAAAACCCTAAAGAACAAAAAACAAAGAAAATAACATCAAGAATCAACAAATGGGATCATAGCAAATTAAAAAGCTACCACACAGGGAAGCAAACAGATACCCAATAGAATGGAAAAAAATTTTGCCAGTTATGAGACAAAGGACTAATACCTAGAATACATGAAGGCCTCAAAAACTTAAAGACCCAATCAAAAAGTAGACATCTGAAATGAACAGACACTTCTCAGAAGAAGTACAAATGGCTAATATGTGAAAAAAATGCTCAACATTTTTGGGCGTTAGAAAAATGCAAATTAAAACAACACTGAGATTACATCTGTGTTTTTTTTTTGTTGTTGTTGTTGTTTTGGCTTTTTGAGACAGGGTCTCGCTATGCAGTTCAGACTGGCCTTGAGCTCACTTTGTAGCCCAGGCTGGTCTCGAACTCACAACGATCCTCCTGCCTCAGCCTCCAGAGTGCTGGGATTACAGGCATGCGCCACCACGCCTGGCCTGAGATTCCGTCTTATCCCAGAAAAAAATGGCCATCATAAGGAAGTAAAATAATAACAAATGCCAGAGAGGCTGCAGGGAAAAGGGAACCCTTAAACATTGTGGTAGGAATGTAAAGTAGTACAACCATTATGGAAATCAGTATGAAGATTATTCAAAAAACTGTCCCAGCTATTCTACTTCAAGGCAGCATCCCAAAAGAGTTAAAGATGTCACATCAAATGTATACCTATGTTTACAGCAGCACAATTCACAACAGCTATATCTTGAAAGTGGCCTGTATGTCTATTACAGATGAATAGATAAAGAAAACGTGGTATTTATACACAATAGAGTACTACTTATAGGAAAATGCATGCACCCTAATCCCATAGTAAAATCTGACACACAGCTTAAATATATGGTTTCTCTTCCTTGAGAAATCCCACAATACAAATAAAGAGCAAAATAAAAGACAGACAATAGGAAACAGGGAGGTAGACCTTTTGCAAAAGGGAAAGGGCACAGACATGAAGGGTGGGGGAGTTAGGGGAGAGAGGGACGAAAAGAAAGACGTGTTATGTACATGTACCAGCTTGTAACAGCAAGGAGCCACATATATGTGGCCACAAAAAGTTGCGGTTTGGATCCACACCAACAGACACATCATGATTTTATACAGATGAAAGTCAGTTTATTATAAAAGTACAGCAGATATGAGCACAGTCCAGTAACACATTATTACCATACAAGGAGGCAAGGGACAGCACCAAAGAGGAAAGAGAATCCTCCGAGCCTTTGGCAGCGATAGAGAGAAATGTCCACACTGTACTCAGTCTGTCCGTTTCTTAAGTACTATGTTCAGACAAAAGTGGCTTGGTGCCAGCAGGCCTGCATATCTTAGAGCAGAGTGTCTCGGGCCTCCCTAAAACCAAAGCCAGTCTCACAGCACACTCACGGCTATCTGTACTCCCAGGGGAGGACTACAGCTTTTCTGCAGAAAGGCAGCAGCCAAGGTCATTTCAGCAAACACTTGCATCTCACCAACTTGCATCACTCTGAACCCTTTCTCCAATGCAACTCCCTATGAGGAATGTAATCACAGTGTACTGCAAGTGCATACTAATAACAAAATGGAAAAGCAGTTTATGTGCCACCGTCACTCAAACAGAGGAAATGATAATGGGTAAGGCAGGTAAGAGTTCCTGCCATCATGGAGCTATAATCTCATGGATACATGAAACTGTTCTAGAAGACAATTTCAGAGCAACAAATCCCATAGTAACCCTCTCCTAAGGTGCAAAACTCAATAATGGCATAATATTTCACATCAGTTTGGCTGACTGCACATGCTTCCCTCCTCGCCAGACCTGCATTAAGATATGGAGAGCAGCTCCAGTCCATCACCAACCATGATCAGGCACACAGAGTCACACCAGGCCCATGCCACCAAGCATTCCCCAAACGCAGAAGAACCTACACTCCTGGGGAGAATTATAGTTGAGCAACTACGGGAACTGGAGCCGTGCTCTGGCCTGCTGAGGCATTTATAACAGCAATGTGGAAAAAATATTGCTGGGTGCCCAGCATGAATGCGGACGCAGCAGCTGCAAGAGTTCTCACTGTGGCAGCCGCTGCACTCACAGACACGGTAAGAGCTTCTGAGACAGACGCCCACAGCACTGGAGAAAGGAGAACTCTTAGTACCAAAATTATATCTAGGAAAGAAAAGAAGTGGAGAAGCACCTCGAAGAAAAACTCAAGTAGGATATAGGATTCATCAAGTTGGCCTAAAAGTAACACACAAGTTTTTGTTTTGTTTTTTTTTTTTGTCTTTTTGAGACAGGGTCTCGGTATGCAGTTCAGGCTGGCCTTAAGCTCACTTTGTAGCTAAGGCTGGTCTTGAACTTGTGACGATCCTCCTGCCTCAGCCTCCCAAGTGCTGGGATTACAGGCATGCGCCACCATGCCCAGCTACAAGTTCTTTTTTAAGCACCCAAAGGGCAGCATGAAATAACACTACCTCTACACAGAAGGGGGCATCTTGGAAGAACTGATAGTTTTTGTCTCTGTTGTTCCCTCTGCTGGCTGTCAGACCGGGAAAACTAGAAACGCATCTGACAACCTCCACAAGCACCTATTGATGAATTAGATCTGATTTTGTGCTGAGTGATTAATATAATCTTTGGATGGCTGCAGTACCTGCTAATTTGTTCTGAAAATGCGGCATTCCTAATTCATTAAAACCAAAGAATGGACACTAAAATTAGACTAACTTATACCTACAAGATCAATCAGTAAGATGTCAAGAATCTTGGCACTTGGGAGGCTGAAGCAGGAGAATCGTTGCAAGTTCAAGACCAGCCTGGGCTACATAAGGGAGCTCAAGGCCATACTGAACTGCATAGCAAGACCTTGTCTCAAAAAGATTAAAAAAAAAAAAATCACATTAAGAGTTTCATTCAAAATAAATATTGTGGCCATACTGTAACAGCATTGTTGAAATTATTAGATGTTTAATATAAATGGTTGCAGGCTGTCTACTGAAGATTACAATTAGTTTGTAATCCCAAGCACTGTGGGAAGCCATGGTAAGAGGAGGCAGGTTTGAGTGTAGCCTAAGCAACTTAACAAGACCCTGCCTCAAATATTAAAAGGGCCTGAAGATGTAGCTTAGTGGGAAGGCCCTGAGTTCAATCTCAGGGGAGGGAGAGAGGGAGAGAGGGAAGGAAGCAAACTACACTTAATTATGCTAATTGTTTTTTCTTTCTTTGTGTATGCACACACATGCTGGGTGTGTGGGTGTGGGTGTGTGTGGGTGTGTGGGTGTGTGTGTGTGTCTGGTGTTGTGGTTTAAATCTAGGACCTTGAGCATGCTATTTATTCTTAAGTAAAAAATAAAAATCAAAGTATAGCTTCATACTCCACTGTATCATTTATACACTCATCTGTCCTTGCTTTTGTACTATAAACCCCAACTCTGACTGCCAGCAGCTGCCTCAGACATCTCAGTGGTCCGATTCCTATCAAAAGCATTTTCGTGGTTGGCTTTTTTACTTTTCGTTACTCAACTGTTGGATTTAATGTCATGATTTGTGTTCAACTTTCTTAAAACCAGCTTTAGCCTATGTCTACTTTAAGAGACCAGAAATAGAAAAAATTAATTTTTACCAAATTTTTAAAATTCATATCAATCATATCATTTAAGATTCAAACAAGCCCAGTGTAGTGGCATATGCCTGTAGTCCCAGCTACTTGGGAGGCTGAGGCAGGAGGATCACTTCATTCCACAAGTTTGAGATTAGCCTAAGCAACATAGCAAGACTCCATCTCAAAAAACCAAAACTTGTTTTTCACATAAAGACTATTTAGGGAAAACAGAACCTGCCTTATGTAACAAATAGGAAAATTGAGGGTCACAGGTAAGAAGCAGCTTACCAAATTTGCATCATTCATACACCTCCCCCCCAAAAATCTAGGTCTTTTGCAAAAGTCTCTCTCAAATCACTGAACAGGAAAAGCATACAACTTAAGGTTAGGAGAATGGAAAAAACATTTATATACCCTTCAACAAATCATCACACTATGCAGATATATTTGTTAACTTACTAATGGAATGATGAAGCTTTGTGTCAGTTCCAAAAAATATCGCCGAAGAATAACACTTTGAGCCTCAGAAGGACGTTTCTGTTGCACACCCTTAAAAGAGGAAACAATGAGAAACCTGTACTGCAGAGGCAGGAAACAAAACAGCAGGTGAGCACCATGTTCGACTGCTTTGCAAATACACATTTGTACTTGATATTGAAAAAACACCTGGAATTTCAACTTGAAGTAATTTAATTTGCAGTTTACAGTGTCATATCATGTGAGAAGAATCTTTAGACAAAGCTGGAGAGAGCCAAGGGGGAGGCAGAGGAGAAAAGGCTCATCAGTGAGTAGTAAGTTATATCTACGAGCAAGAAGTTCTGAGGTGGTGACATGCATAACATATACAACTATTTAGTTTTTGGTCTTTTTGAGACAGGATTTTGCTATGCAGTTCAGACTGGCACTGAACTCATTTTTATCCCAGGCTGGTCTTGAACTCATGGCACTCTTCCTGCCTCAGTCTCCCAAGTACTAGGATTACAGCAGTGTGATACCACGCCCAGCCCCATACGTAACAATTATGTACTGCAATTTTCAAAAAACTAGAAGATAGGATTTTTTAATGTTTTCACCATAAAGAAATGATAAATGTTTGAAGAGTCAGATAAGCTTAACCTGATTTAAATGTAATAGCATATACATACATTAAAACATCAAACAGTACTTCATTAATATGTATAATTTTATGTTTTTCCGTATCAGTTAAAAATTAACTTTAAAAAACAGAATAGTGTAAAACCTAAGAGACTTCAGCATACAGGTGACAATTTTATTTCATATTTCCTATATTAATAGTATTTATTTTTTAAAGTGCTATTTAATAGCACTTTAGACCTCCTACCATTAGATGTTAATTACCTCAAGATAGAATCTGTGACTACTGATTATAACTCTCAAGTTTCTAGAAAATTGGCAGTCATTTGTAGCTTCAACCCCAATATTCAAGCCTATAATTAAATATTGCTGCTTTAGTCTCTTGATTCCTTTTTTGGGAGGGGGGTTAAGATATGGTCTCACTATGTAGTTCAGGCTGGCCTTGAACTCACAGAGATCCTCCTGCTTCATCCTTCTGAGTACTGGGATTAAAGGCATGCATACTCAGCTTTTCTGACTTCTATTTTTTTTTTTGTCTTTTTGAGACAGGGTCTCAGTATGCAGTTTAGGCTGGTCTTAGGCTCACTTTATAGCCCAGGCTGATCTCAAACACACAACAGTCCTTCTGCCTCAGCCTCCCGAGTGCTGGGATTACAGGTATGCACCATCATGCCTGGCTTTTTCTGAATTCTTATGAAACTTTCCTTTAAAAGTAAAACTCCATTTCATATTATTATACACAAGGCACATATTGCCTAAATAGTCATTACATACCTGAACAAAGAGATTTAAATTAATAATATGAAGGGCCAGGGATATAGCTCCAGTGGCACAGTGCCTGCCTGGCAAGCACAAGGTTATGAGTTCAATTACCGGTACCCCCCAAATTAATTAATTAATAATATGAGTAAGTAATTACCTTCTGTAATTGTTTTATGATCTCTTCATCTCTATTTAGATATGGCTTGTAAGAAGTATAAACTCCTATTTAAAAAAAAAGAAGTACAAATTCCTAAGACTTGAAGTAGTAAACAAAAAAACCCAACCAAGCATATATTGAAAAATTAATAAAAGTCAATACCAGGTTTAGAATCCAGAGTCTTTAGGTTCTTCAGTTTTTTTACTTTAACTTGCTTAGGAATTTCACCTGCAGGGAACAACATAAATATCTTTCTAATTATAATGTATTATAAAATTGGAATTTTATAAGATTAATAATCTACGGGCTATACATTAATTAGAAATGTCATAGCTAAAACATTTTTCTTAACATTAATTAATATTTAGGAGTTCAAGGCAACCCATTCAGGACCCTTCCTGTCTCTCAGGAGCTATTCCTACTCCCCATTCCTATTCTCCAACAGGCTTTATTTATTTACTTATTTATATTGGTACTGGGAACCGAACTCATGACCTCAGGCTCACCAGGCAGGAGCTTACGCCGCTGAGCTATATCCCCAGCTCCAATAGATTTTCATACTCTTGTTCCTTAGAGTTCATTCTTTGACTTTGGAGAACACGAACTCAGCATATCTGGTATCTAGCATTTCCCTTACATCACCTTTATCATTTTCTTTATTAAATAGACACATAAATAAAAAAATTTAAAAAGCTCATTCCTGGTATAACATTAATGATCTTTTATTAATATATAGCTATCATTAATTTTTCCCTTTTTGTTACTCAATCCACAGTTTAAAATTTATATCAAATACATGAAATTGAAAATTTAAATGCCAAATAAGAATAAAATATCCTTTTAGAGAAATGGAAAAGAAAGAAATTCCTCAGGGACTGCAAGATATAGTATTTAAAGGGATTTTTTTCTGGTTTCTGTCCAAATTCTACTTTTGCATTTAAAATTCAGCACTGCCACCAAGCGGTGACAGCAGGTGCAGGCGCAGGCCTGAGCCACACAGAACTGTCTGCACAGCCCACAGTGGAGGTCTGTAGTCAAGGGAAGCTGCAACCTAAAAATCCCATAAAACACACAGAAAATGCCTCAAGACACATACTTAAAAATGTCATGAACACACCTACTTTAATATGTTTTCTTCTCTTTTCCTCCTCTGATGTCCCTCTCTCTGTAGAACAGTCTAAGAGCTGAGAGACAATCTACAGATTGTCTAATTTAAGCTTCTAAATTTATAACATTTTTATGTTAAATCCTTACAAGATCGAACTGCTCATTTGGGATAGGAATAAGAGTACATGAATAAGGAACATCTTTACTTGTGATCATATTGTTAAAAAATTTTAAGAGCATGTATTACTCATATTTCTATAAATTTCACTTTGAAATAATTTCAAACTTATGGAGCTTTAAAATATTGTCAACTTCCCTGATGATATTAAATAGGATCTTGTTAAAGAAGCAAAATCACAGATATACACTGATTTTTTTATGCAGGCAATATTAGTAAATTCAAGATACTTCTAGTACAGAAATAAAACAGCTAAGTTGTGAAGGGGAACTCATAGTTTAACACCAAAATATGACAAAGAAAATGCCAACCTGGAGGAACATGTGCAAAGGCAGAACTAGTAAGCAGGCTAGGCACGGTCGGACAAAGCCCTAATCCCGGCCACTCGGGAGGCTGAGGCCAAAAGGCCACAAGTGTGAGCCAACCTAAGCAACCAGCCAGACCCCATCTCAAAATAACTAATGGGGCCAGGGACGTTGCTCAGTGATGCGGCATCTTTGGGTTCAATCCCCAGGGCTGGGGACGTGGGGCAAGAAGGGAGGGAGGGAGGGACAAGCATGCAGACAGACTCAGACAGACTGTAAGACACACACAGAAGAGAGAGACAGTGACTATGGAAGAACAGTGTCCTGGTCCATTACTGGATATTCCTTATGGAGCTGTCATTTAAGCACTCTTAAAGGAGAAATAAAAGTCTATCTGTGGCAAAAAGGGGAAAAACCTTTTTGGTGAAGTTCAATCCAGAAGCATGAAGAACATGCTGCTTAAAGAATTATACATAATAGTAGAGAAAACAGGCACCATTTACTAAATATTTATTCTATGCCAATCTTGACTCTAGAAAGACCGCACAAATTACTGTATTTAATCTTCACAATAAAAATATGCTTATGATGCCTACATCACAGATTAAGAAACAAAGGCATGGACAAAACTGGCATTCACCTAATGTACACAAGGACCATCTGTTTATTTCTGTCATTCGTTCTGATAAGCACCCTCTTCACACAGGTTGTTAGCCCTGTCATAACCAGATACAGAGAAATAACTTGCTCAAGGATACACAAATATCACCAGGATATGTGACAATAAACACGACAACCCAACTTCCAAGCTGTCGTCCTTCACCAGCACACCATAGCTGCACCATGGAGAGCACAGTAAGATGGGTGAGGGATAAACCTACAGAGGTACTGTCAGATGAAGAGGAACTATAAAGACATCTTGTAACAGAAAATGGACTCCCCCGACCAGCATACTTTATCTTGTTAGTTGCCCAGGTAGTAGTTCCTGATCTAGTTCTGGTGGCTTCCGTCCCTTAGAAATGGCTGGTCACTGTGATGCATATTGTAAGAATCAATCCTCAACTGACAAGCCATTCTGCCTCTGTATTTCCTGCTTGCTTATCCCATATAAGGCCTGGACCACCAGAGATCAGGGCCTGATATTTTGGGAATGATGCCCATCAGTGCCCATCAAGGTAAATAAATCTGCCTCCAAATCCTGGGTGTATTTCAGTGTTTCTGCTTGCTGTTGCATCTGGTGCACTGGTCAGGAAGAGTGACTGTAGCAACCTCTTTGGTCACCAGTCATGGCCCTTGAGACACAGAACAAAAACCTCTCCAGGTCCCAGTGGGAAAGTGTGCCCTTGAGGTTTCTCAAGACCCCTTGGAGGTCAAGAGGAGAATTCCTCAAGTGGCTCATATCAGACCCCAACGGGAGGACACTGTCTGTCTGTCTGTCTGCTTGCCTGCCTGGTTCTGGTAAGACCCCCAGGGGGACTCCAGTTTGTCAGTTCTCCTCAGCTCAAGTAAAAGGGAGTCTGGTCAACTCTGGCTAGTCAGGACCACCTTCAAGGGAGGTTCGAATGTGTAACCTCTGAGTGCCTGCTGAATGAACATGTGAGTGAGTGGAATGGACAGTGTAAGCCATAGGCTGCTCTGGCTGTGCACCAAGACCAGGAAGCACTGCTCCTGATGGCCGACTGGGCCCTCACCAGGGGTTCCATGGCAACTGACAGATGGCATCCCAGAGGCCATGCACCCTCCTTAGGTAACTTATGCCTGAGTCCCCTGAGGCACTCAGCAGGCAAGTGCCTGAGTGGTCTCACCCTGGAGGGCACTCGCCCTGTGTCATGCCAGTGTTCAAGGGTACACAGCACACATCAGAAAATCAAAGACAGGAACTAATGAGCCAAAATCCAGTCACTGACTACAGGAAAAAGGGCTTTTCTGAGATTGTAGTAAAAAATGAGACCAAACCATCAATGAAATAAAAGGAAAAAGAGGCCCGTTCCTGCTGAGACTCCACCTTGGCGCCCTCCTCAGCCGCTGCACAAGCTGCCAGCACCTACGCTTCACTCCTCACTCCTGATGTGTTGGCTTCCAGCCAACCCAACTGTCTCCAGCTAGACACTGCCTGCGTCCAGCCACAGAGGCCCTCCCTCCACAGCCTTCTGCTTACACACCTGTCCTGGTCAGAGGGCATCATTTAGTGCCCACCTGTGATGACTGTCAGCAATTCCTTTGGAGTTCCACATTCTGACTGAGGAAAATTGGTCTGTCAGCCTTCACAAATGAGGTGCACCCTGTTGGGCCTGAACAGATAGGACAGACTGAGCTCCATCAAGTTGGGCCCCCAAGAGTCCAGAGCCACTGCAAAAGTTGGGGCAAACCTGTGACCTTCCTGGTAGACAATGGAACAGAACTCTTTGCTTCAGAAGTTCCCTCTGTCAAAAAGTTACCATTGTCAGGGCGGGCAACTGGGACTCTTTGCTTTCTGCCCCTCTGCCAAGCACAAACTTGCAGCCTTTGAGGACATCTCCTGCGTAAGCCAGTTCCCACACTGCTTCTGGGAAGAGATCACCCCTTCACATTAGAGGCCACTGTCTCCTCTGCACAGAGCCAGTCAGCCTCCCTCTTGTTTAACACTGAACTTTCAACTCTCACTGTTCCCTGAGAGGAAGATGATGCCTGCATCAGCCTGAGCCAGAGAACCAGTATTCTGACACTCCGTGACCCCCACTGCTGCCAGATGTCACGGTATTATGGCCTGTGTCTGGGTGTCCCTCCAAAGCCACATGCAGCCATGGGGAGGGCTTTTAGTTCATGATTGATTCATGGTCCAGTGTTGGGATTATGGATGTGAATGCTACACCTGCCCTGCAGCAGATAGTTTGTCTACAATGAAAGGGATGAAAAGAGGCTGCTTCCCACTACTACTCCCTTTTCGCTCTTGTGGCTTTGCTATCTTCTGCCTCCATGAACTGTTGCGCTCTGCCATGGGCCACTCTGTCCTGGAGCCAGCTGAATATGGACTGAAGCCTCCACAGACTTTGAGCTAAATAAACCTCTCCTTGCCTAATTCTGGGCAACACAACTCACTTGAACTCAATTGCCACAAGGGATTAGAAAACTCTCCCACTATTTTCAGAGAGGCTCTAACAACAGATTTGGTCAAGCCACCAACACCTTCTCTCCAGGGCAGCCTGTTTCTCTGTCCCTTCCAGCCCTGGCATGGTCCCCCAAAAAAGAAAAACTGAGACTTCAAAATTTCAAAATGTCGGGTCAGGGATATAGCTCAGTAGCATAAGCACTTGCCTGACAAGGCTGAGGTCAGAAGTTTGATTCCTGGTACAAAAAACCCCACAACTTCATAATATCTATAGACTGTCAACCTGCTAAACTATACCTCTCCTGCCTATAAAGCCAGTTCAAGATCTCCAGGCTGCCAATGGCCCTGTGATGTTCTCCATATATACTGCCTAGTCTTCTGCTACCCATAGCCTGCGGGTACACCTGCCTGGACCTAAAGGGTGCCTTCTTCTGCCTCTGGTTGGCTGCTACCAGCCAGCCCCTCTTTGCAACTGACCTGGACTCAACCTCCCAGAGTTCAAAAACTTGTTTCCTCTTTGAAAAACCACTTTTGATTAATGGCACCCAAGCTGCTTGCTGGAAAGGCACAAAAGCTCTGCTGCAATATCTGGCAGAAACTGGTTACAAGAAAAAAACTCCACAAATTTCTTAAAGATGCTGGCTTCTACACAATCTGGATCCTTGAGTTCACAAAACAAGGATGCTTATTTAGACTGTCAGCCCATGGGAGCACCCAGTGGCCTACCTGTGGAAATACTTGGATACAGTTGCTAAGGGCTGTCTCCCCACTTTGCCTTCACACTCTAACAGCCACTGTCCTTCTGATCAAGATAGGTGACAAGCTCACATCAGGCCAAGACCTAAGTGTCTAAATGCCACATGCTATATATATATATATATATATATTTTTTTTTTTTTTTTTTTGCCACATGCTATAATGCTATAGTCACCTTGGAAAAAGTTATTTTGGTCAAACTTCTCCTGCTACTGTTTCCTGCTGCTGTTTGGAAACCTGAAACCTGCCACAAACGATGTAAAATAATCTGGTCCAGAGGCCTAAGCCTCCTCTGGGTATCTGACTAAAACATCAACCCCATACAGCATCCAGCGCCAACTCCCTACTGCCTTCTCTATAATTCTGTATTTCCTTTATTGTTTTTGTGTTATTCTGGTTTATATGTCTCCATTCTTTTGTCTTTAAAATAAATAAAAATAAAATAAAAATAAAACATCAACCCCAGCCAGAAAACCTTTACCTGGTACTCCCAGATCCATTTTAACCACAGCCAGGCCTGCCCCCACCATATGTTCTGCAAACTCAAGCCACAGCGCTGGCACCGTAACCCTGCAGCCAGCTCAGGTTTAGCATGTGTATCACTGGCCCTGACCTCATGCAATCTAGTGAACTCTCACCATTTACAGATACACAGATAGATTACAAAAAAAAAAATCCTGACGGGTTACACATATCTGTTAGTGCTCATCTATACCTACTCAGGCTGGACTAAGACAGTCTCTATCCACACTAAAAAGACAAGATTTTATAGGGTCCTGATACCAGCTACATCTGTAGACATTACTGCACATACATTGAAACCAGGTGCATATTAACTTCCTCGGTAAGTTTCAGAAGTCTAGCCTTAGATCCACTGGAGAATTTACCTGGACAGCTCCCCTGGGGCTTGGGGCTCACTCTGAAGAGATGAGGCATTCAGAGACCTGCTCTGGCCATTCTGGACGCTGACCAGTTCATGCACAGTTGAAGCCTGAGGACATTGTTCACAGGATTGCTCCATACATCAATGTATTAGTCCCCATGATTTTTGTATTTTTTCAGGCTGCTTACTTTAGTCCTTGCTTCCCTGCCCCCTGCTAGCTGTGGTTTTTGCCTTAAACTCTACAGATGGCTGCCCCAAGAGAATAGATCAAACACTTGACCAAGATTTGAAAAGCATTCAAGGCACAATGGACACTCTCCTAGATCACATTAACTCCTTTACTCCCTGGTCAGAGTCAACTGAGGGAGAAATTCTATAATAAGGGAAACAAATCGCAAACTCCTGGTCGGAATTTTTAGTTTTGGGACCTTGTTTAGGGCCCATCCTAGGACCACTAACAGCTCCTATGTTATTGCTGGTAGTTGGGCCTTGTCTCAAAAAAAATCCCATGTACCATTACCAGCAAAGATTTGCCAGGGAAACTAACAGAGAGAAATATAGCAGAAGATGCCCTCCCCACTCCTCTGCCAGTGTACTTCAGCCTGTTAGCTGCCCAAGTAATAGCTCCTGTTACTTTTCTTTGTTAGAAATGGGTGGTTACTATGATGCATCGCGGGTTACTATGATGCAACTATAAGAACCAATCCCCAACTGACAAGCCATTCTGCCTCTGTACTTCCTGCTTGCTTATCCCATATAAGCCTAATCACCACAGGTCAGGGCCTGATATTTTGAGAATGATTGCAATCAGTGCCCATTAATGGAAAATAAATCTGCCTCCAAATCTTGGGTGTCCTTTCAGTGTTTCTGTTTGCTGTTGCAATGTTTATGGCAGCACAAATAGAGATTGTAAACATGAAATATTACAGCAGCACTACATCTGCATTTTAACACTCAATGCCCCAGGCAGTAATACTGTGTGCAGGATCAGAGGTGTAAGCTAGAAGAACAAGACTCATGAGCAGGTCTGCTGTCCTGCACCGAGCAGCCTGAGGCATAAGTGAAAAGACTGGAGGACAATATGTATGCATGTACTGCTGCTGGGCCGGAAAGAACTGGAAACAAGGCAAATGCTACAGGGAAGAGATAAGAGGCAGAGCTCCTGGAACTCTACTGAGGCAATTTTTTCAGCTCCTTAGTGAGCATAGACTACCTACTCAACAGAAAACTAAATTAAAATCACTTGTCCGCTCTGACTCCAGGAATCCAAAGAGCAGGTGTCAAAGCCACAGTGGTTTGAATAAGCTTAGGGACTCGTAGGTGTATTTTATTTCCTTTATTCTAAGTCACAAAGGCTGGCAATTCCTCTACCCACTAATGCTATTATTACAAAACACTATTTCCAAAAACTCACTGCATAAAAACTACTGAATATTAATCAGAGTAACTGAACAATAGGTTTCATATATTACTAAAAATAAGTTCTTGGTAGTAATGAAGATATATAGAGATGCATATGATTTTTTAAAAAAGGAATATAGCCAGAGTAGCAATCTCAACTCACACAACTCCTTTCTGATTCAGTGAACCTCATCAGGTCTAAGACAATGAACTGTAACCCTAGCCATGCTAATTCTTATACTGCAGATATACAGAAAATTAGATAGAAATGTGCACTGTCTATTACAAAAAAGAAAAATTGAAGCTAGGTGTGATGGAACACACCTATAATCCCAGCTTTCAGGAGGCTGAGGCAGAAGTGCAAGGACAGAAGGGGTGTCACTTAGCAAGATCCTGTCTCAAAAATAAAACAATGTAAAGTGGGCTAGGGATGCAGCTCAGTGTTAGAGCACTTGCTTAGCACCTGCAAAGCATTGGGTTGAATTCTCAATACCACAATCAAATAAAAACAAAAAAACTAAAGTTCTATAACTGCAAATATTTATTTTAAAAGTACTGTACTTGTTCAATGTCTATTGTCATAGTGCCCATGAAAGAATGGTTTAACATTATTAAGAGTCATCCTTACTGTACCTCTACAGGTCTGCACTTCCAGATATAAGCCAAATTTTTTACCTCTCCTGTTGTGAAATTATTCTGACCATTTTCTGGTTAGAAATTATCAGTTTGTACTTTCAATATAAAATAGAATTCGTATTCTATGTAAGTAATACATGTTAAGTATTATTACCACAAAATGATGTTTCTTTATTTAACAGGATGTAGATAAACTAAACAGATTCAACCTAGAAGGAGCAGCGTCTTCATGTGAGAAGAAATGATTGCTCTGCAGAGTTAAAACCAAATACACATTTCTAGTAGAGCTATGAACTTCTGGACCCATGTTTTTGCCATTCCTTCTCTCCTGGTCCTAAGAAGGCCCTTTTTCTAGCCAGGCATAGTGGTGCACACCTGTAATACCAGCACTCCAAATGATGAGGCAGGAGGATCACAAGTTTAAACCAAGCCTGAGCAACTTGACAACTTAGCTAGACACTGTCTCAGAATTAAAAAATAGAAAAGATTGAGATGGCAAGCACAAGGTCCTCAGTTTGATTCCTATTACAAAAAAAAAAAAAAAAACACAAAAAAAAGCAGAAAATTGAGATATAACTCAGTGAGAAACCCCTAGGTTTAATCCCCAATATTGACAAAAACAAAAACAAGAAACGAAAAGGAAGAGGAAGAAGAGGACGAGGAGCAGGAGGGGAAGGCAGATGTTTTTTTTTATAGCTTTACTGACCCTCTCAGATTGTTTGACTTTTGAAAGCCAGAACCCTCAGTAGGGCTTTATGGTGCTTACCTACTATGCAGTGCAGTGGTCTTGAGATTAAGAAGTTTCAAAGTACAAAACAAATACCCCAAACACTCAAACTAAAAGATGCATGGAATTCAAAGACTCCAATGTGAAGAGCATTAAAAGAAAAATTAGATAAAACTGGTGCTTATCAAAATTGAAAACACTATGCATCAAGGGACACTATCAAGATAGTGAAAAGACACCCTACAGAGCCAGGCATGATGGCGTACACCTGTGATCCCAGGGCTTGGGAAGCAGGATCACAGTAAGTCTGAGGCCAGCCTGGGCTACATAGTGAACCAGAGGTCAGCCTGAACTGTACAACAAGACCACACTGCAAAAGCGAGGGGAGGGGCAGAGAGGGAAGGGGAGGGGAGGGGAAGGGAGGGGAGGGGAGGGGAGGAGAGCTACAAGACCTATATTCTATCAATATACACAAACTTATTCCAATCAATATTCCCAATATATAATATGTAAATATATTTCCATATACTAGCAATTCAAAATCCAAAATGAAATTAAGAAAACAATTCAATTTATAGTAGCACTGAAAAAAATGTATCACAAAAGGATAAATATAACAAAAGAAGCATAAGGCTTGTACATTAAAAACCACAAGACATTGCTGAAACAAAATAAAAATTTCAATAAATGAAGACATTACATATTCACGGACTACTAGCCTTGCTTTACTTATTTAGCTAGCTAGCAGTGCTGGAGATTGAACCCAGGGCCTTTGCACTGAGCTATACCTCCAGTCCTTTTCAAAATTCTGAGGTAGGGCTGGGGATATAGCTCAGTAGAATAAGCGCCTGCCTAGCAAGCGCAGGGTCCTGAGTTCGATCCCCAGTACCGCCAAAAAAAAAAAAAAAAAAATTCTGAGGCAGGGTCTGGCTAAGTATCTTAGGCTGGGTTTGAAATGAGGTCCTCCTGTCTTAGCCTCCCAGACATGTGCCACCACTGCTAGCTTCAATTCTTTTTTTTCTTCAAATTTTTTCTTCAAATTTTTTTTCTTTTTGAGACAGGGTCTCACTATACAGTTCAAGCTGACCTTGAGGTCACTTTGTATCCCAGGCTGGCCTCAAACTTACAATGATCCCCCTGCCTCTGCCTCAGCCTCAGGAGTGCTGGGATTATAGGCATGTGTCACCACACCCAGCTAAGAAGATCATTTATGTGACCTTAGGTTAGGCATAAATTCTAACATCTGAAGGCCAATCCATTAAAAAAATACACTGATAAGCAACAATTTCTTGTCTCAAAATACACCATTAAGAAAAAGAGGATCTCATCTTACTAAAAAGCTTTTGCACAGCAAGAGAAACCACCCACAGAGGGAAGAGACACCCACAAAGTGGGAAAAAATTTTTGCTAGCTATTCCTCAGACAAAGGACTAATATCTAGAATATATAAACAATTAAAAAAAATCAGACTCCCCTAAATTTAAAGACCCAATCTAGTTGGGCATGGTGACTCACACCTGCAATCCCACATTCAGGAGGCTGGGGCAGGTGGATCATTGCGAGTTTGAGACCAGCCTGGGCTACAAAGCGAGCTCAAGGCCAGCCTGAACTGCACAGTGAGACCTGTGTTAAAAATACCCCCGCAAAAAATAAAGATCCTATCCCAAAATGGGCATCTGAAGAACAGACACTTCTCAGATGAAGAAGTAGAAATGGCAAATAAATATACAAAAAAATGTTTAATATCACTGGTCATTCAAGAAATGCAAATTAAAACAATGCTCAGATTCAATCTCACTCCAGAAAGAATGGCTATTATCAAGAAATCAACCAATAACAAATGCTAGAGGGGCTGCAGGAAAAAGGAACCACTCTCCACTGTTGGTGACAGTGCAGACTGGTATAACTAATGTGGAAATCAGTGTGGAGATTCCTCAAAAAACTAGGACTAGGCCAGGCATGGTGGCACACACCTGTAATCCCAGCACTTAGGAGGCAGAGGCAGGAGGATAGTTGCAAGTTCGAAACCAGCCTGGGCTACAAAGTGAGCTCAAAGCCAACCTGAACTGCATAGCGAAACCCTACCTCAAAAAGACAAAAAAAAAAAAAAAAAAACCCAACTAGGAATAGAGGTTTCATTTTACCCAGCTATTTCGCTTCTTAGTATCTTCCTGAATAATGAAAAGCAGTACAACATAGTGATATATGCGCCCCCATGTTTATAGCAGATCAGTTTGTAATAGCTACATCTTAGAAACAGCCCAAATGCCCATCACTGATCAATGGATAAAGATGTGGTTTCTTTTTAATACAATAGAGTACTTCTCTGCCACAAAGAAGGGTAAGCTTGAGACATTTCTAGCTAAATGGATGCACCTGAAGACCATACCCCTAAGTGAAATAAATCAGACACACACATGTAAATATCACATTGTTTCTTTGGTGTGAGAAACTAAAAGTGTAAATACGGACCAAAATGTATAATAGGTATTGTGAAATAGGAATAAAATGTATGAATGGAAAGGTGAACTAGGGAGGAAGGAGGGGGAATGAAAGGAAGGAAAAAGAAAAATAAAACAAGAAGGAAAATGGAAACAAAGCTTTTGTAAATGAGAGGAAGAGAGATTGAAGGGGAGTAGGAGGATAGGAAAAACAAGATGAATCAAGTTATAGCACGCACAGGTACAAATTCCCTATAATGAATGTGATCATTATGTATATCTAAAATACCAATAAACTTAGTTTTTAATAAATAAATAAATAAATATCACATTGTTTCTCTGGTGTGAGAAACCAAAAGTGTAAATAAGGACCAAAATATATAATAGGTATTGTGAAAAAGGAGGAAAATATTCAAATGTGAAAGAGAACCAGGGGGAGGAGAGGGGAAAAGGAAGAGAAAAGAAAAAATGGAAACAAAGTTTTTATAAATAGGGAAAGGAGGAAAGGTGGAGGGAGGGGAGGGGACTAGGAAGAAAAAAAAGGATCAAGATATTGCCGGTGCAGGTACAAATTCCCTATGATGAATGTGACCATTACGTATACCTAAAATGTACCAATAAACATAATTACAAAAAGAGAAGCCACACATTGTAAGAAAATATTTGGAAATCGTATCTGACAACAGACTTCCATCCAGAACACATAAAGGCCTCTTATAATTCAATACTATAAAGACTGACAACCTATTTAAAAAATGGGCAAAAGATTTAAATTGGGCCTGGGATATAGCTCAGTGGCACAGTGCCTGCCTGGCAAGCACAAGATCCTGAATTCGATTCCTAGTACCAAAAAAAGAAAAGAAAAGAAAAGAGCGACATCTCACCAAAAGTGACATATATGAATAGTAAGTACATTCAAATATGCTCTGTGGCATCAGCCATTAGGGTAAACTAAATTAAAATCACTATTTAAAAATTCCCAGCACTTGGAAGACTGAGGCAGGAGGATCGTTGCAAGTTTGAGACCAGCCTGGGCTACAAAGTGAGCTTAAGTCCATCCTGAACTGCATAGTGAGATACTGTGTCGAAAGACTAAATACATAAATAAATAAATATGTAAAACACTCTAGAGAATGGGAGACACAGCTTAGCGGCACGGCACCTGCCCGGCAAGCGCGAGGTCCCGAGTTCAATTCCTGGTTCAAAAATAAAGTAAAATAAAATAAAATAAAATAAAACACACTAGAATGGCCATAATGAAAAAGATCAGATACTACCAAAGATACAAAGAAATGAGAACACTCATGCTGTTAAAAATGTAAAGTACTGGGGAGCTTTAACAACATGGTAGTTCCTTAAACAGTCATTAGTTTATGTTTGACAAACAATGATTTTGTGTAAAAATTCTCTACTTACATCCTCAAAACAGCCTTTTATCATTGGAAAAAAGAAAATAAACAGTAGTTTACAATATTGCAATTAATCAAAATAGTATTGATGGGTAGAATCACACTATAAAATGAATGTCAAAATTATGATTTCTTTTTTAATTCTCATGTTTAAAAGAGTCTAATAACTGCTGTTCTCTGAACTAAGATTGGTAGCAGGCAGAACACAAATGGAATGGAAGGGAACATGATGTTTACTGAGTGCCATGCATCAAGCTACTGGGTTTACTCCTCCCACCAAGGAATTTTAGGCTTAAAGAGGATGTTCTGCCTAATATCACAAAGCTCTGACTGCCAATGTAAAGCTCTTTGTTTTTTCCTCTCCTTCATAAAGATTTTGTAAGATTTCAAAGGATTTCCTTTCCATGTAAGACTGAATCCAGTATCTGTAAATAATATATGTAATCTCTCGCTCTAACACATTCATTAGGTTATATGTATACCAGAAAAGATATCTTATAAGGTATTATTAATGTATTAAATATACCTCTGTATACCAAGAGAAATAATTCTTAAAAGTAATCCACCAAGATGGGTGCAACAGCACAGGCCTATAATCTCAGCAGTCTGGGAGGCTAAAGGAGAAGGGTCACAAGTTAAAGTCCCACCTCGGGAATTCAGTGAGACCCTGTCTCAAAATAAAAATAAAAATAAAAATAAAAAAGTAAAAGTAAAAAAATAAAATAAAAGGGGCTGGGGACATAAGTTTAGTGGTAGAGCACCTGTGAGTTTGATCCCCTACAACCACAAAAAAGTATATATCATAAAGTTATGAAAAAATGACTTTCAGCCAGGCATAAACTACAACCTTTTCACCATTCCTATAATGAGTATCTGTGTCATATGATATGTATTTGTTTTGAGATCTACCCAAGAATTTTTTGACAACTCTGGGATAATTCCAGCATTCTACAAAGTTTTATTTAAAGCAGTATTGGATGTCCCTTTCATTTGACTGATAATATATAAGTACATAAAAAGCTCAAATTTTTGAGGTTTCATTTTGTTATCATTCATTTGATGTTCATAACACTGGAGGTACATCTTTTCGTGAGAGAACATTATCATATAAGAATCTACATATTTGGTGGGAAGTTATACTCTTCTCCAAAGGTTTTTATTTAAGTTGCCTCAAAGAAAGTTGCCAACATCGTAAAAAGTAACCAAGGATGAAAGTAGTGGAAAAAATAAAACTGCTCCACCACACTGCTCATGGAAATCATTACCCTGAGTTTATACTTTACCTGCAGGTTTGAGGTCCCCTATTCGAATAATGTGTGGCCAGTGCTGAAGTGTTTTAGCAAAAAAAGGGTTGGTCACTCCTAATATGACTGAAGGCCTATTAAAACAAAACACAAATTTTAAAGGTGAGAAAAAATGAATGTTAAATTAGCGAAGAATAGTTTCAATTTCTTTTGAGTAATATATAGGTCATCTTTTCCTTTACTCAATATACTACAAATCAATTACATGTCAGGCAACATACTTAACAATAAACCTACAAAGATGAAAAGACAAAATCTTTGCAATAGCACATAGGAAGAAGGGTCTACATACTCAATTATGATGTCAAAAATTAAAAGACACTGAAGGTGGGATAAAATGCACAATAATCACAAAGGAAAATCTATTGTCTATTAAAGGACAGCTTTCCCAAAGAGTTGACATTTGCATATAGACATGAAAGATGCACAGGAGTTTTCTGCTAAGGTAAGGGCAATGCAGAACAAACGCCATGTGCCTCACAAGGAGGTGGTCTTGTAGTCCACATGCAGAACACCACACAGGTCAGCACTCTTGGAGGAGAAACCAGCACAAATGAAAATGAGTGTAGATGGGCAGAACCCAGTGCATGGTCAGAAATGCAGATGTTATCTCAGGCAAGGAGAAACTCGTAGAGAACCCGGTGGCGGCAAGCATGAACGAGAAGGACACCGTGGGGACAAGCTGGAAGATGTCCCGCAGGGACTGGGGGAGCAACAGTGCCTATGAGAAGACTAGAAACAAGATGACTGGGAAGGGAGCTACTCAAATCTTATGAAGTATTTTTAGGGTTTAAATTTATAAATTTGGTTAGAATTTGATCTGGGGCATATTAAGGAGATGTGACAACTCGGTAAAAACTGGTACGATTTATGAAAAAAGGAAGAGGCACAAACTTAGAGGGAAAAAAAGAGGCACATAAAAAGAAGTCAGTCTGAACATATTTAGTTTAAAACACATGAAGAAGCTAGGTGTGGTGGCGCACGCCTATAATCCCAGCACTCGAGTGGCTGAAGCTGGAGGATCGCTGCAAGTTCAAGGCCAGCCTGGGCTACAAAGTGAGTTCAAAGCCAGCCTGAATTGCATAGTGAAACCTTGTCTCAAAAAGGCAAGATAAATAAATAACATAAAATATATTAAGAAGTACAGGTAATATGTCTAAACAACAACAACAAAAAACCCTGAATATATAGGTATGGCTCTTGCAGAAATCTGGGGCTAGGAAGATAAGATTTCAGTCATTAGTGTCACAGTCATTAGTCTTAACAGAGGTAACTGGTACTAGAAATACTGCAAAAAAAGAATTATCAGTCTGAAATCAGAACCCAGAACATGAGACTGTAGAAAATGGAGAGATAGCAGAGAAAAACGTCTGCAAGGCATCTACAATGAAATGTACCACCAGTGAGCCAAGGAAGAACAAGAATCAAGGATTAAAATATTCTCCAGATCAAAGAGTAACTGTTATACAAAGAGAAGGTGGGAAAAGCAGGCAATAGTTCACCTACTGGGTCAGACAGTGAGAAGGGTCTTGATGAGTTTGGAAGAAAAATCAGTGGATAAAGAAGGAAACCTGCAGTTAATTTTTCAAAAGCAACCAGGAAATCAAGAAGTAAGGACAGTGAATAGAGATTCTTGTTGTTGTTGTCTTCTAGAAACTTAGTTATGAAAAGAAGCAATAAACAGGAGATACAAGGGAAAAGGAAAGATTATTTTTCCCATTTACAGATTGGAGAGATTTTTTTATAATGACAGTAGAATCACAATAATCTGATGACTATTAATGACAAGACAAATTCCATGAACAAAATCACTGACAGAGAATATGCTATTAATTCTTGAAATCTTAGGCTACTGTTAGCAATTCAAACTTTCTTTAGTAAAATCTGCCAATAAGCTAAACATTTAAATTAAAATTTTATTACCAAAAATAATTCTAGATAATTTGGGTTATAAAGGTAATACCTGGTCAATAAAAGTTATTCTGTTTACTCACGGAGCTTGAGTACGGGTAGTATATTCTTTGAATTCACTATCATGAATAGTGAAATAAGGTCGGAAATCACTGAAGTACTTTAATGGAGAAATGCAGCTGCGGAACAGGAAAACTATGTCAAGAAATGGACACAGAAACCGAAGGCCCTAATCATACTTGCAGTCTTACTGGCTGACTATGGTTTATCCCACTTCATGCCCATCTTGCAACTCCCCATTTTGCCCCCACCTTGGACCCGCCTCACCTTATGGTTCTGCTCTATAAAATCCCTAGAGAGGGTGGGTCCTTAGCAGCCCACTCGGGGCCCCTTCTGTCCTCCTCTCGGACAGAAGCTTTCTTTCCCTCAATAAATATATTCTGCTCTTAAAAAGAAAAAAGACACTGAAGGGCCTACTCTTTAATTGTGAATCATCTATATAAACAGCAGGTAAGCAATGGGAGAATGAATTTATTTCAGTAAGTGGTAAACTCATTCTAGGGGACTAAAAAGACAAATGGAAATACGCGATGTGAAGCGGCGTACAGAGAGAACACTGACGCCGGGGCAGGGGACGGGGTGGAACTCTGGCTCCACCACTCATTAGCTGTGTGCCTCCGACAGAGCGCTCACTGTGTGTACTGCTAACATTTACCGGGGGCAAGTTCGCCTCAGTGAATGAACACCCGTCCACCCGTCATACAGAACAACCGAAACAGGGATCCAGCCCTCATGGATCCCGGTATTTTATGGTGCAGAAGATGGTGCTCTCCTGAGCGCTACCTTCTGACAGGACTGTTATACAGATTGATGAAATAATGTATGGGGAAATATATCCGAGATGGGAAAATGCTGTCAACATCTCATCACCAGGAATCAAACATACTCACTTAACAAGGGCCAGTACAGTCTCTGACGATTCCGATGGTGATGGTGCCATCACCACAAGGGGCTCTCCCAACAGCACCAACTCCCAAAGCATCTGACTATGAAGAAAAACCGGGCAGAAGCACCTGAGAAGTGTTGACACAGAGATACTGTTATTTATCCAGTCCTGATTTTTAAATTCCTACATAATCATTCTAAAAACTTCACAGTCATATAAATTCTTTCTGAATTTTGCATTTTGGTCTGGCATACAAATTACATATAAAGACTTAAATTCCTTTTTTATAAATAAAAACATATACCAATTTGACTCGTTCCAATTTTTATAAAATCATTTTTTTCTTTTGGTCCTTTGTGGGGTTGTTTTGTTTTTTTGAGACAGGGTCTCACTGTGTAGTTCAGGCTGGCCTTGAGCTCACTGTCGCCCAGGCTGGCTGCAAATTCATAGCAATCCTCCTGCCTCAGCCTTTTTAATGCTGGGATTACAGGTGTGCACCATCATACCTGGCTCAATTATTATAAAGCAAAATGCAGCACCTTGACACACAAAATACTTGATAAACAATAAGAGTATAATTTGGGGGGGGGGGTTGAGACAAGATCTGGTTATGTAGTCCAGGCTGGCCTTCGTCGCTGGCAGTGCTGCCCCAGCCACCTGAGGACTGGGATTACTGGTGTGCAATAGCCGAACTGAAAATGGGTAATTCTTAAACTATTTTGCCATATGATACATTTATTTTAATAATACTGCTTTGTTATGTTCGAATTTCCACTCTAAATATTCTGAAGGAAACAAAAAAAATAATTTTGCAAAGAGGCATTTATGGGGGCTGGGGATATAGCTCAGTGGAATAAGCGCTTGCCTAGCAAGCGCAGGGTCCTGAGTTCGATCCCCAGTACCGCAAAAAAAAAAAAAAAAAAAAAAAAGAGGCATTTATGCCAGAGTAGTAGTACTGTGCTGGGGATGTAGCTCAGCAGCAGGGCACATGCGTAGCACACAGGAGGCCCTGGACTTGAGCCCCAGCACCACAGAGATTAGTGATTAGAGACAAGAGGTAGACAGAGAAAGAGAGCTGGGTTTTTTTTCAATAGTCAAAAGCAGTACTAAGAAAGGGGAAAAAGCAAAACAAGAAGTTTAACCTATAACTGACCATTAAACATCAACTGAGGTAACTCACTGCTTTGGACCAGCAAAAAAAGCAAATACTTTTGATATTAAAGAATAACAAATAACAATAACAAATCACTAGGGAGAGCTCTAATGCTGAACAAAAGAATTGCAGATCATGTAAAAGTGCTATATATTTTTATAGCAGCCCTTGAACTGAACGAAGCCACAACTCTACTAATACTTACTAAGCCTCAGACATTTGGAAATTTTTACTTATTCAGTTAATTTTTTCTTAGTTTGGTAACAATTCTTCATAACAGATTATGGGGCGGGAGAGGGGACTGTTATCTATTTGTGAAGATCATAATTCAATCTAAAAACAATTAAAAACAAACACACACAGGGCTGGCAGAATGCTTACCTAGCATGCATGAGACCCTGGATCCCATCCCTGGAACAAAACCAAATCAAGGGCCAGGGATATAGCTCAGCAGCACAGCGCCTGCCTGGCAAGCGCAAGGTCCTGAGTTCAATTCCCAGTACAAAAAAGCCCAAAAAACCCAAAACGAAAACAAGAAAACCCCACGTAGACACACGTTATGGTTTATGTCTGGATGTCCCCCCAACAAAGCCTCACACGGTCATAGATAGGGCTTTTCAGAGGTCGCTGACTGGGATCAATGCTAGGATCAAGGGCAGTAGGATTAAAGATGTAAGTGCTACCCGCCCTAAGCAGCCTGGATAAAACACCAGGGATGAAGGGCTGTGGCCGACACTCGAGGCTTTTGCTGCCTTCTGCCTGCACGCAGTGTTTCTCCTCTGCAATCCTGACTGCCCCGCCACCCTGCCTTGGAGCTTGCTGATTATGGACTGAAACTTCTACAAACTGTGAGCCAAATAAATCTTTCCCTCTTTCACTCTGGGTGTTGGGTATTCTGTCTGAGCAACAAGAGAAAAGCAGTAAGAACACACAAAGAAGAAAAATAAAAGTAACATTTAAATGCAAAAATATGCAACAAACAAGGTGGAAATTAGGAGAGTTAATTCTAACTACACAAAGGCAAAAAGGACCTGTGGAGGAAGTGCTGCCCAAGAAAAGGCAGCGCAGGGGTCAGGCCAGCAGGGCTCCTCCTCCCTCAGTTCAGTCCCTGAGCGGAACAAGGCAGCCGGCGAAGACAGCCGTACTGGCCTGAGGTGAGTGTCAGAGCTTGGGTGAGAAGTGGCCGTCCTCGTGCAGGGAGCAGCCTGTAGCCTGCTCTGGAGCCTGGAGAACCTCTGCATGGTAAGGAAGGTGGATGTGGGGGTGGCGACCTGGTTTGGGGTACAGAGCCCAGGAAGCATGTGCTGAGAGGAGCAAGCACGGAGCGGCAGCAGTGTGTAATGTCAGCGGCACAGTGGGCTGAAGAGGCTGCCCCTGGTGCGAGGACACCTGGCACACATCAGAGCAGGGGAGGAGGTTATCACTACGCACAGGCAGCGGGCAGTGAGGTGTGTGGACACACAGGTGGAGCACTGAGAGCATCGTGTACACTGAGAGTCAGGGCCCAAGCAGGGCAAAGACGCCATCCCCTCAGAGGTAGTCTCGTGGGATGTGGGCAGCTGGGCAGGACGGGAAGGTACCCACATGGAGGTCAGGCGAGCAGACTCAAAGACGGAGTGGGATTACCAAGCAGAGTAAAGAGAGACACCATACAGAAAGGTAGGCAGGTGCAGGGTATGAGAGCCCAAGAGGGGTGAGAAAGGCATCCGCACAAAGGACAGGGTTGCAGCAGAGAGGAGATATTGGCTACCAGTGGGGGATCGATCAAATCGATAATAAAAATTAAATAATATGAGGCAGCCTCTCAGAGAAAAGAAATAGAAATATGTAAGGGAGAAAAACTAGAATGAAACATGTCACGCTGCACTGGAATCAATGGTATCAGTGGGAGTTTATGACTCTCAGTGTGTTAATACAGAACTGAATGTGTGTCTAACGAGTGTTCACGTGTGTGTGCATCTACATTTGTGCATGTGCACACACACACACAAAGACAGCCTAACAGCAATAATACTCCATAACCCCTGTCTGCCCTGCCAGTGAACACAAAACCAAAATCACTTCATTCTCAAGTTTCAAGGCAGAGATAGGAGGGAGCCAGCGATATAACTCAGTGGCACAGAGCCTGCCTGGTAAGTGCAAGGGCCTAAGTTTCATTTTTGGTACCAAAAAAGAAACTGGGCATGGTGGTGCACACCTCTAATCCTAGCACTTATGGGGCTGAGGCAGGAGGATCATTGCAAGCTCAAGACCAGCATGGGCTACAATGTGAGCCCTAAGCCAAGTCTGAACTGCATAGCAAGACCTTGTCTCAAAAACACAAAAAAAACCCCTCAAAAAACAAAATAACTGGTGTACATTTAAACTCTAATCCACACTTATATAAGATATAAACTCTACAAAGTAGATTATAAAATATTAATCCAATAATCACATAGTAAATGCTTAATAGTACTACTACTCTGAGATTACTTTTCAAGGTATATTTTTCTCAACTCTTGAGAAAGAAGAACTAAAAAATAACCTGTCCTACTTTGAAAACAAAAATGCATAATTTATATTCAGGAGAAAGGACACACGCTAACCACATGTGTTACAGTGGGGTAGTTCTACCAGCAAAGCAAGGACGACTGATGTAAGAAGGCGCACAACTCAATCCTAGCAACTTTTTAATAGTAATTTAATTTTATATTAATTTATGACCATTCCTCTAATTATTCCTTAATGATGCAAACATTACAATACCATCATTCTCACACCAAAATAAAAAAAAATCTGTTTTTATCATGTAATTCTCAAACCATATCGAAATTTTCCTGTCAAAGTTCCTAAAATCCAGCTAGGGATGAACCATTCATTCATTCATTCATTCATTTATTTAGAGACAGGCCCTCACTGTGTGTGCAGTTCAGGCTGGCCCAGGGCTCCCTGTGAGCCCAGGCTGGCCCTGAACTCTCAGGGATCCGCCCCCCTCTCTCCCCTCCCCCATTCGGCCCCCCAGGTGCTGCCACTGATCTTTTACCACATGAGATAGACACTCTCCCCCAACTCTTTTCCACACCATCCATAAGAACATCCATTTTCTAAATAAATTAACAAGTAAGACAGAGCAAGAGATAAAAGGTGAAGTACTTTTACCTGAAAAGATCCACCTCATGAACAGTAGGTAAGATAACAGATATGTGTGTATTTGCCTAAGAGATAAAAAGGAAAAATAATAAAGATATCACTAAGATTTGCAGGAACTGATTTTTAAAATATGCCTATCGAGTTCATGATCACTAAGCCAGGGCGCCCTGTCTACCTTATTTTAAGATTTAGTTCCTCCAGGAGCAGCCAGAAAGAGACAGGAGCTTACTGATCTCCCGTAATCCAGTATAAGACAGAAAAAACAGATACCATGGATAAGGAATTGTCCATGATTTAGACATTAGATTAGTTCACAACTGGATGAAACACTGTCACTTAAACAGCTGATACAAGTAATAGGAAAAAAAAAAGCAGTCTTCCCAGTGTTCTCCATCTTTATTCAATTCAAAGAACAAAGGGCACACTAACATATCAGAGAAAACACTTCAGCCCCACCCACGGACACATGTGATTTTCAGAGAAAGGAAAGGGAATCATAACGACAAAATCTTTTTGACAGAGTCTCCTCAAATCAGAAGTCTCCCGGCCACTCTTCTAAGATAAAAGGTACTGCCAGAATTAACCCTTCTTGAAAAAATGCCTTCCCCTTGTCCTGACAATTACAGTATACTGAGTTCTCCAGTGTCTACTGGACAAATAACAAGAAACAAGAGAAAGTTTATTATCAACACACTGGAAAATTACTTCACAGTGTATTTCCACAATATCCAGAAATATATAACAAACCCAAAAAACTGTATTTGATAGTTTTAAAATTCTGTGGTCATTTACCATGTTCTACACACTACCTGTTGAGTTAGCTGTGTTATTTGAGTAGTTCCAGGCTTGTCATGACATGTAGGAATCCGTACCTTAAAAAGACAAGAAATTATCTTTGGCTATAAATGAACAAGGGATCAGAAGTGCCCTATTCTGTCACTATAAAGGTATACTCAGGAATGCCTAAAAAGGCATTAGAAAATATATCAGATAAGCCTGGCGTCGTGGTGCATGGCTATAATCCCAGTGCTAAGGAGGCTGAGGCAGGAGGATCTCCACTGAGTTTGAGGCTAGTCTGGCCACATACTGAGTTCAAGGCCAGCCTGAACTACATAGCAAGACCCTATCTGAAACAAAGAAAACAAAACAAAAACAAAAAACTTCATGTCAGATTAAAAAACTAAGGCTAAATTCCAGCAGAAAGTGCATAGTCTCCATTTTCACAAAGAGAAATCACTAACCTGAGAGCCAAATGTGCCAAAAAACACAAAAAGGACATCAATATTACACTGTTTCCTGTTTATTGTTCCAATCTTTGCTTCATTAATATACACACACCCAAATACACCCCAAGCTTGCCAAACTTTTGGATAAATGCCGCAGGAAACAATGAGCACTCTCAACCCAGGACTATCAGTATAATAACTTTTGATGATTTCCCAAGGAAAGAATAGAACATACAAAAAATGAGCAAACCTGAAGAGAGAACATTGTCAAAAATAAGTCCAATTTGATAGTGAATTACAAAGTACTTAAAAGTATACTCATACAAGGTTTAAGAGTAAAATGCTAATATGTTTTAAAAAGCAATGACCCACAAGACAACCCTAACAGAGAATAATACCCTAGGAAGAACATGTCTACACTGACATTACATGCTAAGATTATGACTGCTGAGCATGGTGGTACACGCCTGTAATCCCAGAACTTGGGAGGCTGAGGCAAGAAGATCACTGAGACTTCAAGGCCAGGCTGGACTACATAGTGAGTTCAATGCTAGCCTCAGCTACACAGCAAGACCGTGTCTTAAAAAGAGAAGATTATTATAACTGAGAAGCAATAGCTTTCCTAATTTCTCTAAATTTTCGGTAATTCAAACTTAATTCTTCAAGTCATCTGTTTCTGCTACCACCCACCCATGAAGGCACTGGTGGGGACCTGGAGTTGCACAATTGTAGGAGGTAGCGTTGAGTCACACGCACCGCACAGGAATGACATCCTGTGCAAACGGTGCGACGGGACTGCAGACCTGTGGAGCTGTTACTACTGACTGTGTGAAGCAGGATGAGTTTGCTATCTCTAACACCACGCAGCATATCCATGACAAACACGTGAAAACAAAACACTGCTCAATGTCATTAAGAAGTGAAGAAAGCAAAACCCTCGTATGAGCTTCCCTACAAGTTATTCTATTTTTTAAAATGTATTTATTTTGAGATAGAGTCTAGCTATGACGCCCAGGATGGCCCTAAATTCACTATATAGGCCAGGCTGACCTTGAACTCACAGTGATCCTCCTGCCTCAGCTTCTCCAGTGCTGGGATTATGGGCGTGCACCACCACATGTACCTACAGAGTTGTTTTAGAAGGAGACAAGTGGGCCCAGAAGTGATGGTACACGCCTATAATCCCAGCACTCAGGGGGATGAGGCAGGAAGATCACTGAGAGTTGGAGGCCAGCCTGGGCCACATGAGCTCAAGGCCAGTCTGAACTACATATGGACAGAGGGAAGGAGGGAGGGAGGGAGGGAGGGAGGGAAAAAGGGAGAGAGGGAGAGGG
>PVLD010013106.1:0-57377 GCA_004027595.1 Dinomys branickii | reverse complement strand
TTATTAATCTTAAGGCTTTAATAGATGTCTTCTGTCATCATTGGAGAAATAATCGCTAAGTAAACAGAACAGGTACTGTAACACTACTCTCTTAACCTTCAACCCAGACCCTCTCACTTTTCAACATTTCCTTAGCATTTCCTATGTATTTTGTATTATTTGATGATATCCTTAGCTGTTGCATTTAATATATGTACAAACATGTATACATATGTATAAATGTATTTAAATTGACTGTTATTTTTCTCTCAGTTAATAAAACATTCTTGTAGACAACCTTACGCATTATCTGCAATTAATTTCTGCCAGGTAGAGTGCATTTCAAGACTTTGAACATGTGTTAAAATCATTGGTTTTAGAAGAACTATCCATTAAAGACTTTCTGAACTGTGACAATGGGTATTGACAGTGCTTGTCAGAGTAAACCACTATTGATTGGCTCACATCATGTGTATAGCAAAACCAATTTCTTCCAAGTGCTTCTTCCTAACCGAAATACATTATTGCAGCCTTCCTCTCTGTTTATTATAACACCCAAGCTCATCGCATGTAACACATCCAGGAAACAGGTTTCACAAGGAGCACAGCAGCAATGGCAACACAGAGTGGGGTAAAGGCACTTAGCAATCCAGATGCTCTGGTACTGTGAGTCGCTCTTCCTTTTGAAAATATTGATTCCTTGCCGGAGTCTTTGTTTTTATTTTACAATCCTGGTGAATAGAGAAAGATCACGGACTAACAGAGCTTTGCCATTACTTAATGACCGTGTGACTCTCACGGTTTCCCCTCCTAAAAGAAACTATTTTAAATGTTGTGGATGTATTTAAGTGGTGGGAAGGAAAGTTGTTTATGTTTGGGTCAGTGCTCTCCTGCTCATAAACATACATAATCTTAAACACAAGCATGCACGCGCACACACACACACTCTCACAGAGATCTGTCTTTTCCCAAACCGTAGAATATTTTCCTCACTGAATGACTTGAGCCAACTTTTGGCATATGCTACAGATCATACAGTTTTGTTTTTTTTTTTATAAACTTAAATTTGCATTGTGTCTTTCTTCCCAAGAGGGCACATTTCTAACTGACACAATACTCATATAACAAAGCCTAATTCTTACACTACCCCCAGGAGTGGGAAGAATTCCAGATTTATTTATTTTTTTATTGAAATATTATTAAACGAAGTCCCAAAACATACCTTCTTCAAGTACTGACTGATCATACCTCGGGCTTCCCGCAGGGTGCTATGAATAGCCTAGAGCCCAAAGAAACTTCAGCTATAGTTTTACTTTTGAAGAAACAGTTTGCTAAAGGCAAAGCTAGGAAGAGAAGAGTATTCCTAAAATTTTGTTCAGAGTAATTCTCATTGTATCCCTAAAATTGCCACCCCTCTAAAGAAATGATCCTCATAGCTCACATGACTCATTCTGATGAGGTAAACAGGATCGACTTGTAAATACGTCTATAAATGTTCTAATTCACTCTGGTGTGGTTGCCAGCTTCTCTCCTAGTCTAAACATGGCTGAAAATATAAAGAATAAAACTGCTTAGGAGGCAGCTAAATTCTCATGAAGCGAAATGTATCGTCCTTCAAAGCACCTTCTTAAGCCACAGAGTTCCAAGTTACCAGGACGTTCTAGGTGAGGATTTCTCCTGAGAGAAGGATTCCTTTGAGACTTGACTCATCCTGCCCTGTGTCCCAGGAGCGCGGTTGGGCTCGCACCCTGGGCCTGTCCCTTGGCTGTGGCCTCCCGCCCCCACATTCCCTAGCTGTGAGAGAGACACTTGGCCTTGGGCCATTCTCTTGGCACTTTCCGCAGGGCTCACTCTGTCCTGAGGAATGGCTGGTTGTCAGAGTGGTAGCCTCCCTTGCTTCTTTTCAGGACACCGGAGACCAGGAAATATTAGGGTACAGTCAGTCAGTCTTTCAGAAAACAGTTTTGTTGGGACAGAACCCTCTATTAGGAGCATCATTTTGACAGAAGCTTCAAGCTGTTTGCTCCAAAATGTGTGTGCAAAGCACGGGTTTCCTCCCCCACAGGAAGTGTATTGAAAATGCAAAGGGTGCTCTGAGCAGATCTGAGGATGCAGTATGTACTCTGCAGCTAAGTGATCAAGGATAGTGGGGTGGTTTGTCCTCACAAATGCTGACAGACAGCTGCAGTTTGCAGCTGGCAGGGAGCTTATGCTCGCTAAACAAAGATCTAGCTGGAGCCCAGTGAATACTTGGCTCCATTGCAGTGATCATAATTCATAACATACATCTCTAAAGGAGGAGAAAAAAAGCTAAGAAAAACCCCATAAAGACTACATCATGTGGACACTTGTTGTGCTCTGGATATGCGGTGTCGTGTTTGTTGTCCATTTTGAAATCCCTCTGGAGTCCTGCATGGAGGTGGGTGGCCTTGTCTTTGACAAGTAAAACTGTTTCCTGCTTTCTAGTCACCATTTTAGATGAAATCTTCCTTCCGTGAAAAAATCATGATGAGAGATTTACTTGCTGCCAAAACCAAAGTGTTATCCCAAATATTCTATTTATTTTCCTAAAGGAGTTAATTGTAATCAAGTTGCCAAGCTTTTTTGGTTTCTGACCATCAGATAACCCCATTCTTGGGCACAGTTCATGCTGGAGTCTCAGTAACATGAAATGCTAAATCTGGAAAGAACTTAAGAGAACACAGTATAAATGCTTCCAGCTTTTGCGATGAGGAAAACGACACTTAATATATTAAGTCACTCACCCAAGGCCAACAAGTTAGTAAGAAACATAGTGAAGACTTCATCAAAATTTTGTAGCCGTCATCTCCGCATTTTTGTCAGCATCTCCTTATCCCTCCCAGATTTTCTTCATTAGAAAAACTATTCTTAAATCCAGAAGAATGTTCCAGCAGAGCCAGGCAGTTCTGTTCCTCCAGGTGCCCACTGTTGAACCAGTTCTCCCAGTAACCAAGACTTTTGGATTTGAATCTTAATGCAGTAAATGACATCAATTAATTCTGTTTTATTCTACACATTAACAATCGGGGATTTTTGAATATAATATGGAAATATATTTAAATTTATATGCATAATAATGCATAATATTATGAAAAATACATGCCCCAAGGGGGAAGCTACAGTAGCCTTCCTTCTGACATGTAGCAATGCTAAGTGTGTTGCTATCATTTTTTTCTCTAATTTTTTGCTAACCTGAAATCTGTAATAGATTATTATTACTTGGGGTTTGAGCCTTCCCATTTCCCAGGGGCACAGAATTCTGTTGCCAAATGCCAGGATACCCGCCAGATGCAGAAGCCACTTAGAAGAGTGATCTGCTGGATACCCTTTCCACGTGTTTTGTCCTCAGCTGGGAGGGACCTGAGAGGATCGAGCTACAGAGGGCAAAATGCACAGCATCAAGCTCCAGCCCCTCTGCAATTCTAACGTTCAGCTACTGAACAGGCTGCAGTCTTGGTCTTCTTCAAGCTTGTTTACTCTTGACAAAATGGAACTTCTGGTCTTGGGGGAAGGAAACGTCTTTGGGCTTTAAAGGCCTCCAGAAGCTTCTTGAGACATTAAGTACCTCTTACATAAAATAACACAGTGATGATTTAAGAGTGGAGGAATTGCAAATGCATGGATTAAATGACCTTTAAAATACACATAGGTTTAAAATTGAATGAAAAATGCACTTAACAAAAAAGCATTTGAGATTTATTTTTAAATTATGGTAGGAAACATTAAGCAAACTCAAAATGAGACGCCACGCACGCATCCTCATTTGACTTAAAGATCTATGTTAAATACCACAACAGCTGTAGTCATCAGCCTTTATTCCAACGGGGACATTGTGAATGGTGGGAAAGACGTGATAAGACTTAGGCGGTGATAAGAACTACTGCCACTTGTCATTTAATCCTGTGAACTGTCAAAGCAGAACCAAGAGTGCACGAGGAATATTCTGGCAGGACCTGCCTTCCTTTCTAGTCTTTTTAAGGAGTTCAGTTAGGAAATGTCCCCATGAAAATATTGTCTTGAGTTGGGCACCAAAAACCAAGTTTAAGCATTTATATGCTGAGGCACACCAGAGAAACACCTCACCTGTGGACCTGATCTGAAAACACTCCTGACAACATATCCATGTAACGGTCCAGGAATGCAGAGGCTGAGAGTCCTGATCGAGGCGGCCCTGCCTGGGAAGGTGGACGCAGCTGCTGTGTTGTGAGAGCAAGGCCAGCTGAGAATTGCTCTGGGTCGTGTGACAGTGTGGGAAAACATTTTTCTTTGGTCAGCTTTGTGATTTATGGAACAGACTGCTGCTGGTATACACAGGGAAGTCAAGGTTGAAGGTGGGGTAAGGTGAATCTTCATGTCAGTGGCGTGGCCTACACTTGCCTCATGCCTGGATCAGAGAGAGTGGATGGTGAGCAAAACTAATACTTTAGTATTTGAGCAAGATCTACAGCAAAAAACACAATGGCCTTCATCTTAAGAGATAAGATCTTGAATTCCAGTTGTACAACTTAGGGCAGTTTGTGAATTAAGGTTCCTGGATCCCAATTTCTTCATCTGCTACCAAAGATGTAAAGATCTTGCTGAAGTGCTCTAAGGACCAAATACTGTGTCAATCAAGACATTTACTTGGATAAATAGGACAGGAATATTACCTGATGTAACATCCCTGCTATCAGCTCTATGTCAGAGGCACAAACCAGGCCACACTGCCTGAGGGCACATACATGTGAACTTTAATAATCACAACTAAAACAACTTTTGCATATTAAAATGTCTTAAAATATCCTTAACACTTGAGTAATTGCAGATGGAATGTCAGTGCTGGGAATAATCCAAATATCTAGGTGCTGAGTTGTGAGAGGCTCAGGGTCAAGATCTGTTGTCAGTGGAAGAGCCTTGCCTTGTGCTACCTGGCACAGAAAGATTCACAGCAGCTTCAACCTTGACCGACTCTGATCAGTGCAGCAAAGGAAGTCCCCTCATGATGTAAGTGCCGGTGCTGCCTGGTGGAAATGATTATACTTATCAGTAATTCCACACCCTGGCTTTTATAGATAGATAGATAGAGAGAGAGAGAGAGAGAGAGAGAGAGAGAGAGGGAGAGAGATAGGAAAACCTGAGGAAAATATTCAGGACCTTTGTACTTTTTTGTTATATGAGAAAGATTTTCGCTAAGTTGCCCTAGCTGTCCACAAACTTGAGACTCTCATGCCTCAGCCTCCGCTGTGCTCAGATTACAGGCATGTGCCACCACACCAGGCTACTTCTCATTCACAGGCACATCCTGCCTTGGCACATTTGCAGTGGTGGTTATTTTGACCTGAATATTCCTCCTGTAGGTATTTTCTTAGAAATGGACCTCACTTCCTTTGGGTTTATTCTCAAAGGTCCCATCTTCCAGGCTCTCTTTCTACCTAATGTTGCAAGTTTTCTACACTTAGGGATCCTTGATCCCATTTCCTTTGTTTTCTATCGTTTTTATGTTGCTAAACCTCATGTACCTTTTACTAATATGTATTTTATTTCCCACAGCATCACTTTCTCCCCTCTAGACTGTTGGCTGAGCTTTTGCCATTTTCTATTATTTTATCTTATTTTGTTTTCCCTGGCGCTGAGGGGTGAGTCCAGGACTTCCCAAACATTATGAGGAGTTCCATCCTCAGCCTTATGTTATGCACGCACACCATAACTCCAGCACTAGAGGACAGTTGAACAAGCCAGTGCGCCAACTGTGGGGCAAGTCTGCACACTCGGTCGGTGAATTGAAGAATGTTTTGTGTTCCCTTTTTAGAAAAGTGAAAGCTCTTAATTCCTTGTTTTCAAACTTGTTAACACTTATCAGTAAATACCTGTGCTCTAAGGGAAAAACTTTTCATCCAATCTTGTACAAAGGAGGAAAATGGTGCTTGGGAAATATCATGAAATGATAGTCTGAGTTATGTCCACCATAGGTCTGACCCAGACCCTTCTCTCCAATCTTGAGAACAGCTGTAGCATTTTTTCTGATTTACTTATTCATAGGCATCATTGCAAAATCATTATCTTTACCTCGTTAAAAACTGAATTCCTTTATTTAAAGAGATTTCTTTTATGTTTATTTCTTTATCTGAAGATATATTAAAATTATTCTAAGAAGCATTTGCTGGAAAGCAGTTGAACAACTAAAGGAATACATCATTACAAAATAAAACATATTGAAACTTGGGGTGATGACATCTGTCTATAATCCTGGCTCTCTGGGAGGGTGAAACAGGAGAGTTGTAAATTTGAGCCCAACCTGGACAGTTTAGTGAGACTGTGTCTCATAGCCAAAAAAAAAAAAAAAAATACATAGGGCTGAGGATGTTTTGCAGTGTTCCTGGATTTATTCCCTGTACTGAAGAAAGAAAAAAGGCAGAGAGAGAGAGAGAGAGAGAGAGAGAGAGAGAGAAAATGAGAGAAATAGAAAGAAAGAGAGAAAGAGAGAAAGAAAGAAAAAAGAATGAGAGAAAGAAGGGAAGGATGGAAGGAAGAAGAGAGGAAAGGAGGGGAGAAACAGAAAAGAGGAAAAAGAAGACAATGCGTGAGAAAGGACAGTACCGCTAAGGAGGAGGTAAACTCGGCGGTCACAGCAAGTGCGGTGAGGGTGGGAGGAAGATGGAGGGCGGGGACAAGATCCTGATCCTTGGAGACGCCCCGTCTCAGCTGAGGTTAAACATTTCCTGGACCAATACGTCCAGTAGAACAACAATGTCAATCGCGTATGTCATTTAAAACTTTCTAGTAGTTACATTCAAAGGGGTAACAAAATGGATATCAATCTTAATAATGTATTTGATTTCATCTAAAGCATTGTCATTTCCCTGTGTAATCAACAGTAACATTACTGAGATTCATCGTATTTGTTTCCTGTACTAAGCTTTTAAATTCTGGTACATCACACCTAAAGTGCATCTCGAGTTAGCCTAGCCACATTTCAAATGCTCACTAGTTGCACAAGGCTGGTGGCACAGTGCCACCAAAGCAAAGGCAGTCTAAAGCAAGTGTTGGGCATCATGTCTGAGCTCATGCATGTGTTGGTACACAGGGCTGGGCCCTTGGAGCCCATGTGGGACACTGCCGCAGACCGGCAGGGGTAGCTCACCTGAGGAGCGGGCATCAGGAAGGAAGGATCCCAAGTTCTGCTGTATCTGCACCCCAATTCGGCGGAGCAGCTCATACAAGTTAAACTTTATTTGATGTCATTAGGCCTCTGAATTTTAGTATGCCTATTTCCAAATGCTGCTATGTTATGGCACCCTACCTGTACCATTTCACACATGCCTGGATTTAGTCTAGGATATATGTGAGAGGAATGACGGGGTTGAGTTTCCCAGGGGATTTAGGGTTTACAGCTTGTAAAGCCTGCTCTCAGGCCTGTCTCACCCTCTCTGCTATTAAATAACATTTTATTCTGAGAATATGCAGCAAAGTAAACAAATTAAGACCTCACAAAAGGCTAGTTTCAGATCGGTGTTTGAGCATAGGAACAAATAGGCACTGTCTGGCTTACATTGCCCTCCAAAAATTATTAGTTTGTTCTGGGAGAGAATTTGGAGAGACGTACACACTAAGACATAGTGTAAAATGACAACGGAATAAGTTGTGCTGTTTTCAAGTTGGGCTCTGATAGTTTTCTCTTCATTGATATGCGTTTAAATGACTGGACTATGTTATTTTTCTAATTCTTAAATTTTATTGTTATTTTAAAGAGAATAAAAAATAAAAAACATTAAAATGATACAGAATTTCAAAACAAGATGATAGGAAATCAACAATGGTTGTTATATCACATATTGTTATCTTCAAAGTGGTTGTTCAGATTGCCAGATATAGGTAGGCAAAATTGATTAAAAATTAACTGTTCCTTTTAATAAACCCATAGAAATTAGTAGTACAATTATCTTAGCTCATTATATATGTAGCTTTCTTTCTTTCTTTCTTTCTTTCTTTCTTTCTTTCTTTCTTTCTTTCTTTCTTTCTTCCTTTCCCTCATCCCAGTTGTTCTTTCCATTTGAGCAGTTTCTTTTATTTTCACAGTATCTATCATTTTGGATTTTACTTACTCTTTCAGTTTCTTACACTAGGAAAACAATATGGTGTTTACACATGCAGGTCTGATTCATTTCACTTATGAGTATGGTCTCTAGTTGCATCCATTTACCCATAAAAACCTCACATCTATCTTTCTTCATAGCTGAGTAATACTCCATTGTATAGACTGCAATGTTTTGAACATAATTGATTTGACTTGTACCATTTGCCAGTACGATATCAATCCACATAATTTCAACCAAATCTAATTCACCCATCAGCCAATTTTCACATATCTTTTTCACATACATATATAGATACCCAGAACTCATAGCAGGTAAGCCACCTTGTGCTGGGATCTCTAATTTTAAAGCATACAGGCAGGGAAGATTCTGAGAAAGCCATTTGACTAGCTGAATGACAGTAATATTCAGTTCCAAAAAATTTATGAAAATATTGAAGCAGATCTTGAAACCAAAATCATAGTATTTACAAATGATTTGCAGCCAAAGGTTTCAGCTTCAGCTTTAATTTTTCATGAAACACTTTGGTTCTTATTGCGAATAATCACCAGAGGTCATTTAAACACATTGATCTCTAAAAGTTCCTAAGAGAAAAAGCTGAAAACAAGGAGAATTTCACTTTAAAGAACATACACATGTCTTACATAAGAGGAGCAAAATGGAAATGTTGCTGGACAAAAGAAAAAAAAAGTATCCTCATTCTCCTTGAATTTCCAGAGCATGTACAAGTGCTGAAGGTATAAAGTAGCTGACACTCTGAAGTGATACATCATCAACCAGGGGACCACAAGGCAGATCACAAACTTCCCGCTCTCATGTTTTCCAGCTCTAGAGAACCAAAGGTCTAATAAACATGACTTGAGCCACAAGGAACATACTCAAATCATCCTTGAAAAATAGGTATTTACAACAATACAGTAGTATTTTAATGGCAAAGATAGATGAACTAAGCTTAGATCTGTGCCATATAAAAAAAGGAAACAATGATTATACTGTACAAATAATTTTGCTGTAATATGACAGCGTAATGACTTAAGTGCCCAATATCGTCATTATGGTTCTGAACCCCATGTGCATTAGCAATAAAGCTTCAGTTAAAATACTGTATAATTCATAGTTTTACATGAACATTTTCTTCCTTTAAAATAGTTGCATCTATGAGATCTGTTAGCACAAATGGGAAACGTTAATAACTTGAACTATGTATTATATGCTTATCTAGTTACCTAAAGGTGTTCTCAAGGAAGTTTCCAACCTAAGCTTATGAGAGAAATAGACAATAATTTTATTTCAGTATTTTTTAATCTGGTAAGAGATGCTTGTTTTGTTATAGTGACACATTAAATTCTGGGAATAGAATTCTCTGAAGATCATACAACCCAAGGCAATGACTGTTACTTGTGCAATCAATGCATTTTAATTCTCTGGAAAAAACCCCCAAAAATCTGAAGTCTGACAGGTATTTAAAATGATGACTGTGCATGTAAGTGTGACTATAGCATTTTTTTAGCTAAGATAAATGAATAGTAAACTCATTTAAGGGGCTGAATATTGAAATGATCAAATGAAAAGCTGCAAAAGAAACCATGCAATAATTGGACGGCATGACCAGGCATTATTCTAGCTTTCAGATTTCCTTCCTAAGTCTCTATGCTTGTTGCATATCTTCCCCATCTCCTGCTAGTATATGAAAAACAATGGCGCTTGTAATTACAACTAGCATAGGCATTTTCAGGCTAATACGTCAGGTAGCACTAGATAATTTTTCTACATGATGCTAAGAAACATGAGAAATTAACCATGTTACTATTGTTTCTTTTTCTTTTTTTGTACTGGGAATTGAACTCAGGACCCTGCACTTGCCAGACAGGCTCTTGTGCCCCTGGGCTATATTCCCAGCCCCATTATTATTATTGTTTTTCTTTTATTACTTGTAATCCTGGCCACATCATCCAAGAGGAAGACATCAAAGTGAAGGCGGGTGAGGCAAAGGGGGTGAGAGCCTATTAGGGGCTGCTGCCCATACCAGATAATGCCTTACTTTCCTTGCTGGATTTATTGGCTACTTCATAATCCATGGAGGAATTGCAACCAACCAAATTCTAGCTGTTGTGCAACCCCAATTTATCCAGGTGCAATTGCATCAGCTTCAAAAGAGAAGAGGGAGAACTGCTGAGATCCCCTTGACCTGGTGCAGAGCAGGCAGTGATTGATATTAAACAATTGGCATAAAGTAAATTGAGACTCTCTCCCAGGCCTGTGACTCATGGGGAGGCCTGTGGCTGGCTTGTGAATGGCCTTGGTTCCCCGGGCCAATGGCCAGAACTGAGACCAGCGGACAGTGTGTGGCACTCTGGTGCCTCAAGTTGGGGTGGCCTTGCAGCTGCAGACTTCGTGACTCTCACCCAAATTTCTTTCCCAACTCAGTGGCTGCATTTAGCAGAAAAGCAGGTTACTTGTTAACCAGGACCCATTTCTGTGGGCTCTTTGCAAGAATGCTTTGTTCCTCAAACTCACAGGCCTGGCCTGCATCAGCGGTTCACCTCCATCAGTCCCTGCAGCCCACCAGCACACCTAGCAATTAAGCTGAGTACATGACCCATACTGGAGACAATAGAAGCTTGGGGTCTTAGTCCTACTTGGACTCTGACCATCCCAGTTTCCCTTGTAACTAAAATACACCTTTTCTGTGTCATATTCTGTCATTGTAATCATGGGCAGGAGATTGGTGGTTCTAGACCAGGGCCCCTGATAAGCAGCTGTGAAAGGGTAACTATACCAGTTTTGCTCATTTTTGTGTTTGGAACGGACATGTGATGAGAAGTACATTTTGTCACTGCTGAAGCAGAGGATATGACAAGAATTATAATGAGTGTTATTTTATCTACCTTCTAAGCTAGTCCTTTTTCTTCAAAATAAGGAATTCAGCTGTAGCATCAGCCATCTGACTATGACAGGTTTACAGAAGAAACTTTTTGGTCATTTAAAAATGACCAAAGGACAGATAAACCACTCAAGGGTATCTGCACAGATGAAAATCATTCACATTTGCAAGTGTTTACCCAACAGAGAGTGTGGAATTGCCCAGAGAATAGCTCCCCTCAGTTACCTGCTTTGTGACTGTATGTGTTTGATTCATGGTTGTCACACTAGGAGTTCTGAACCTGAAGCACTAAAATCAGAAGATAATGCCCATCCTGTAAAATACTATTTTCTAATAATACTCAAAACACATTTATGAATTCTTGGACAAATATATATGCTAGATTTATACAACTGGCTCTTTTTCTTCATAAGCAGCAATTGAAAAAAATTCAACCCAAGCTGTCTTTTCCATGAGGCTTGGGAAATTGCATAGTTTTGAAAAAAAGAATTGGCTTGATTTTCACAATTTTTTTTTAAAAATGGATATGAAAAGAATAAGATTGTGCCCGTAAAAGCCAATTGTTTCCAAACCTCATTGTATTGTTTGGCTCAAATAACTTATCCTCCTATATGGAAATAGGAAACCATGACAGACTAAAAGTGCAATAGCATATCAAAATAGAAGTTCTCTTCTGGAATACCTTCACCATTCTGGGGCTGTTTGCTGAGACCCAGTCTCACCCACCTTGCCAGCACGGCAGAGGCAAATGACACAGAAAGCCACAACAAAATCTTTGTAAAGTGTAGGGGAAGAGCAGAGAATGGTAGTGCACACCTATACTCTCAGCCTTTGAGGGGCTGAGGCAGGAGGGTTACTGTGAGCTTCAGGCCAGTCTGGGCTAGATAGTGGATTCAAGGCCACCATGAACCAGAAAGTGAGATATTGTCTCAAAAACACCAAAATGGGGAAGGGGAACCTCAGTTTCCCTACCAAATCTTCACTGTTGAAAGAACTACTTTATTGACCAACAAACCCATAGAAATCTCTTAAATGGCGCCTTAAGACGGAGATGAAGCACTCACACCATGGGAAGGATAGTCTGTCTTTTTTGTGGAAGGGTTTTGGCAAATAACAGGAATTTGAGCTTGTGAAAAATGGCATACCTAAGCACAAATGGATTGAATAAAACAAATTTAAAATATCACTGCTCCTAATTATAGCAAATAGTGGCATTTAATTCACTATTAGGTGCTATTGTATCAAAAGGTAGTAATTTAAAAGTATACAACATTTTTTTGAGACAATGTCTTGCTATGTAGTTCAGGATGGCCTTAAATGGGTTATGTAGCCCAGGCTGCCTTGAACTCATGACAATCCTCCTGCCATAGCCTACCAAGTTCTTGGATCACAGGTGTGCACCACCACACCCAGCATAAATAAAATATGTAATTTCTGCCACCTGGTTAACAGTTAAAAAGTAATTATAGTTTTAAATAATTCATTTTTTATTTGTAAGATATTAACATTTGGATTTTTAAACTGGAAAGAATATAAAGCATTACCTTTTTGCTAAAATAAATGTTAACAGGAATTTAAAAACATTGCATCAGTCATATTCTAAAAATGCATATATCAGTAGAGTGAAGACTTCAGTGAATATTCTTATAATGTACTGTAGCAATATCATTTAAAGGACTATAAAGTATTATCAACACTCTTACCTTTGTTCATTTACTGCATACTATACAGAATAGATGATACAGGCACAACCCCAGACACATTCAGTCATTTTCAACAAAGGGACAAAAAACATACATTGCAGGGAATGTAGCCTCTTTAGCAAATGGTGCTGGGAAAAATGGCTTTACACATGCAGAAGAGTAAAGCTAGACACCCTACCTCTCAGTATGTATTAAAATAAAATCAAAGTGGGTCAATGATGTAAATATTAAAGCAGACACACTTAAGGGGTGGAAAATAAAATATGCTAAACTCTTGAAAACAGAGTGGACAAGGACTTTCGGAACAGAACTCCAATTGCGTAAGAAATAACACTGGGAGTCAATACAGGGGATGATAGCAAATTAAAGAACTTCTGCACAGCCAGACAAATAACCAACAGAGGGAAGAGATGGACCACAGGGGTAGGAAAATATTTTGGCAGCTACACCTTGGATAGAGGAATATTATCTAGAATACATAAAGAACTCAGAATAATTAGATCCCTGCCCAAAGAAAGAACCAGCGAAAAAAATGGGCAGTTCAAATGAATAGACATTTCTCAGAAGAGGAAATGTAACTGACTCATAAACACAAGAGAAAAATGTTCAACATCTCTGGCCATTAGAGAAATAAAATTTAAAGCCACACTGAGGTTTCTTCTGAAAAGAATGACAATCATCAAGAAGTCAGACAACATATACTGGTGAGACTGGTGAAAAGGGACATTATCTTCTTACACATTTTTGGTGGGAAGGTAAACTAGTTCCACTGGAATAGACATTGTCTTCACTAGAAATTGTGTGATAAATTTGTCATTTACAGTTAGAAATATAAATAACTTGTCTAGAAAGACTAAGTGTACTTTTCTAGATTTATTTGAATGTTCCAAATGATTGCTTATTTATTTACGATTTTAAGGCAATGCTTGCCACATTATTATTGTTTTGTACCAGGAGCTGAACACAACACCTCACGCTTGCCAGGCAGGCATTGTGCTACTGAGCTATATCCCTGGCTGCCACACTCTTAAAATTCTTTTTAGGGCATGTTTTATATGTCTTCAACCAGTAATGTAATTTGTTCTGATCACTCAAGTTTAGATATCTATTTTCTATAAAATTAATATATTTCAGTATATTCTTCATTTCTATTAAATTATTCTTCCTTTACCAAGTCACTACTAAAATGAATACAATTAAAGAAATTATCTTTGAGTTTAGTTCTAATATCAATCTAATAAGTTATGTACTTTAACTTATTTAGCATTGTAAAATAGCCTATATTCCAAGCCCCAAGAGTTCTAGCCAGGCAGACACTGCCTGTATGTCAAGACAGAACAAGTGACCATGATTAAAATATATTTAAGTTTATAGGTATTCTAACAATTGTAGGTCATATTGCAATCTTGGTTTTTTGGAGAAGAGGGTAACACATGTTGAAAGAATAACTTTACTGCTGGAGATGTTTTCCAGAACAGGATAGGAAATACACGTCTGATGGTTCTGCCCCTCATAGAATAGACTGGGCAGTAAGGGAAGCCATTCCAGTTCCAGGTCAGCCACTTGACAGCTGTATGATGTTAGGCAGGTGAAAGTTCTTGTGATGGGTTCTTAATGTGTCAATGGAAGTAGGCTGAACTACGAATCCTAGTTCTTCACTCACTCACTAATCTAGGTGATGCTGTGAAGGGATTTTTATGGGAAGTTAACATCTCTCATCAGCTGACTTTAAATTAATCAGAAGCAGAAAGGGATTAGATGATGGTAGACCAGGTGAGCTCTTTGAAAAGGCCTTTATATCTTTCCTCAGGTGAGAGACTCTAAGAATGTAGTTCCTGCCAGGGCAGATTTGCATGGTGCCTGATCTTCCTTTTCTTTCTACCTGTGCAGTTAGCTTCAACCCAGACCTGTAATATTCCAGCCCCCTGTGCTTTTCCTTCCTAGCTGTTTATCTAGCCTGTGGACTTCAGTCTTGCTTACTAAATCCCCCTAGCTGTATAAAAAACCCCTTTTTTCTCTACCACCTATCTGACTATTGATGCCCTCCACCCATCCACCCGTCCAGCCATCCACAGCGGCACTGCTTTTCTCTTGTCTCCTTAGTGATAGAGGAGCTTTCTATTTTATTATATTTTTAAAGAGAATAAAAAATCATTAAAATGGTACAGAATTTCACTAAACAAGATGATAAGAATTCAACAATGGCTGTTATATTGCATATAGTTTTCTTTAAATTAGTTGTTCAGATTACCAGATATAAGCATGCAAAGTTGGTCAAAAGAGGAAAAATATTAAAAAGAAGAAAACAAAATTAAGCATTAACTATTCCCTTCAATAGAACAGTAGAAGTCAGCAGTACAATTGTCCCAGATACATACCTCTGCATTTTCTCCCCTTCCTTCTCTTCTCCTTTTCCCTATCTTAGCTCTTTCCTTTTCAGAAGTTCCTTTCCCTTTCACAATATCTACTATACATTTTGGATTTTATTTACTCTTTCAGTTCCTTACACTAGCTAGGAAAACAATGTGGTGTTTACACATGCAAGTCTGATTTATTTCACTTATGAGTATGGTCTCTGGTTGCATCCATTTACCCATAAAAACCTCACGTCAATCTTTCTTTATAGCTGAGTAATATTCCATTGTATAAAATTACCATATCTTTTTAATTCATTCCTTAGTTGATGAGCATTTGGGTTGTTTCCAAGATTCAGCTATGACAAATTGTGCCGTTCGTCTAACATTTGTCTTTTGTAAAAGTAAAGGACTTGTTAGATTTACTCTCACTTACCTTGCTGTCTCACAGCACTTTATTCTTGGTTTTAGAGCTGGCATCTTCCTGCCTGTTGGCATTTTTGGAAAGAAAAATTCATCTGCTTTGTTCACTATTATATCTGCAGTGTACGGATACTGTGTAGTATATTGGTTTGTAAGTGTCTCCTGGAAATGGGAGGCCAACCTGATCTTCAGTGAGCTGTTGTATGTTTTTGCTATTTTGCCTTTGCAAAAGATTTCCTAAATCAGGAACAGTTTCTTCTTTGCACACTCTATGTTTTCCAAAATTAAAACTGTAAGCTGTTGTTATTGAAAGGTAAGGTTCTACCACCACAACAAAATAAAACTCAACAACAACATCAAAAAGCAAACAAAACAATATTCTTCCAGCAGAATAGGGAATGCTTAAGGGCAACTTTCTCTGAACCATCAATCAATGGAGCATCCGCCGAGGCCCTCTCTGCTCTGCGATTTTGCCCTTGTTTCCTCTAAGCTGCAATGGTTCGGCATTCCCTTCACTTTGCCATTTTATTTAAGACAGGAGATGCACTCAACTTATGTGCAAGTTAAGAAGGATCAAAGTTTAGTTGAAAATTTCCTAACAAATTATATCACTTCTTGGATAAAATCCAATTGAGAAAAAATGATATTAAAAAGAATTTGAAACCTAGTGAAAGTACCCTACCAAGTAATATAACACAACTTGTGGTTCACATCTGAGATATTAGTACAAAATAAAGATTCTAAGTTAACATTATTCAGATACTTTGTCTTCTAAATCTTTGTATCCCAGCCCTTCATAGGAAATTGTGTTTTCAGTGTCTGAATATGTATTTTTCTAGACACTTGTCACTCATGCTTTCGCACAATGGATAAAATAAATGAGGAAAACTGTATATTATCATTATATGTTTGGGGGTGAATTTTGGGAAAGAAAATAGATGTGAATGGGCCTGAGTTTTCAATTGGAGCAGAAAAGAGAAAAACACTCAAGTGCATAGCAAGCACTTGATGAGATGTATTTCCCAAGAGAATGTTGCCCTTCTTGTAATAATGCCACATTCTCTTAATTTTTCTGATATTTGAGATGAACATTTAAGATGGGAAATTAAAAATATACAGAAAGAGAAAGAACAGGAGCAAAACAATAAAAAAAAATAATATTACAGTACTCTTGTTGCTGTGGTAATTTTGATACATTTTCTTTTATGCCATGTATCCTATATTTCGTAGATATTTATCAGTGCTTACTCTGTGCAGCGATACAGCTCTGACTAAGTAGACCAGGTCTGCTAATCCAGGTGAGACCAGCTGTGAAGCTATTCCTTCCTCATTTCACATTACTCCCTGCACAGCCATCCGCAACATTTCTCCTCCATGACTGTATACAACACAGCCCTGAGGACGCGCCAAAATATTTTTACACAAATGCACACTGTTGGCATTAAATCGTTTTAAAATTTTCGTTTTTCACCATGACCAGAAACACTTTAATCAGGACCTTTTGCTTACTATTGTTTATTTTGAATAATCTTCTAGAACTGAAATAAAATTTGAAGAGGACTAAAACTTTTAAGGTTCTCAGTGTACATTATCAAGTAGCTTCATAGAAAAGTTATGTGTATATGTATATATAAAATTATACACATGATTATAATGCAATGAAGTATAATAGTTGATTTGATTTATGAAAAAGGTGTTACATCCTTTTAAATTTGATTTTTTACTGTTAGATCTAAAATATTACAGTTTGCTCCATCTTCACGATGAGAGCTGTTACTGGAAGGAATGGAAAAATAAGGCAAATAGAAAATTCCTTCATTTAATCAAATGTATCATTGGTATTTAACTCATACACAGGTGCTTTGAGTTGGATGGAGACTGGTTCAAGAATTAGGGACTTTTCCCACACTTCACAGCGCAGCACTTCAGGAAAGACGTGATCCTGTTTCCTGCACCCTGCCTTGGGCTCTGAGGCACTGTTTGCTGTGACCTTGACGTTTTCAAGTCTTAATCTGTTATCCCTTGTTAAGACTAGCAATAGTCTTTTAAAAACTATCTACCTTTAGGCTAACCCAGGCCACTACCAGTCTTAAATACTACTGAATTGCTTTATATGTATATATGTTACATATTATATGTTATTAATATATATTAAATGACGGTGCCAAGCATTGAAACCATAGTTCTGGGATACTTTTTCAGACCATTCTCTCCCTGAGGCTAAAGAAGGATTACAAATTACATACAGTAAACAATGGAACACATAATTTGCTGCACTGACTAGCTGATTAAGGGACCCAGTGACCTTGACCATTCTGACTGGTTTACCATTATTGACACACAATATCCCAAGCTCATCATTAGAAAGAGTACTGCAAATGTTGTCATAAAAATTGTTCTGCTTGGTTATATTTGCTGTGAGATACCAAAAAATCTGAATCCTGACTTTAAACTCAACAGTATAGTTCATCAATAAAGGACATGAAACCATTAAAAAAAAAAAAGGAATACATTTCCTCCCTCCTAAACTTTTCATAAAACTGATGTCTATGTTGATGACCTTAACTGATAAAATACAGAACTCTTAACTTCCTGCTTTAAGAGTACGTTTTCAAATGTCAAGGGCATGAACAGCTTTTAGACTTTGATGATCTTTCACCCTTTGACAGGAATCTGCTTCCCTTTCATCATTTTCTGAACACAGAGCTGAGAGTGCTGCAGGGGTCAGGGCAGGAGGCAGAGCTGTCTTCCTCGAGAAAAATTGCAGAAAACCAGAATCTCTGGTCATACTTGCATTTTGTGTCTTTTCAGACCTCTCGTGATGTTCGTGTCAGCTGCACTGTAGTGATGGCAGGGTTTTTCTCTGTCTCTCTCTGTCTCTCTCTCTCACATTTGACTCTTCTGGATATGAAGATTTTTCCCATGAATTATTTGTGTATTTTGAAATTGTATGAAACAGTCTATTCTTCAGAGAATGACATCATTCATCAGTAAATACTGGATACTTTTTGTGGGAGATATGGAATGTATTCAAATATTCTAATTTTCTTAGTTACTTTGGTTAGTTTTTCTGAATTAACCTATTTCATGGGTTTTTCAATCTCTTGGAACAAACCTTTATATAATTTTGTTGAAATTTAATTTTTTCTATATGTTTCACATCTTAAATTATACTTATTATACTTTTATATTATTTAACTTAGACTTTTTGAATTGTTTTATTTCATTCTTAGTAAGTTTGTTTATAGTCTAAAGAAAATAATTAAATATTATTTTCTTTTTCATAGAGTTTTTATAATTTCATCATTCCTAACTTCAGATTTTCTTCATATTTACTTCCTCAAAAATGTTTCTTAAATAAGGTACAGAATTGTTTTACTTTCTTTTTGTACTAATATATTTAATGCTATGCATTTGCCTCTGAGTATTTCTTTGGTTGCATAATAACAGGCTTGTATTTACTGAATATCTACTAAGAGAAAATTATGTGAAGGGTATTTTTTTTTTTTTTTGCGGTACTGGGGATCGAACTCAGGACCCTGCGCTTGCTAGGCAAGTGCTTATTCCACTGAGCTATATCCCCAGCCCCAAGGGGATGTTATTTAATAAATGTTAGAATAAATTATTTGAAGTATTTTGTTTCTTTTTTTTTTTTTTTTTTTTTTTTTCCAGGGACCGGGGATCGAACTCAGGGCCCTAGTGCTCAGCGGCAAGCACTTAGCCCACTGAGCTGTACCTCCAGCCCTGTATTTTGTTTCTTATTGGCAATTTCAATTTTTAAAAAATTTTATTCATATCACATTTCTGTATACTTTTTGCATTTAGGATTTTAAAACATGTCTTTGTGACTTTAGCATGTGATATTAATACTTTAGCAGTATAGTTTGTAAGATTTAAAATTAGTATGTTGTTTGCTTTTAGGTTTTTGAGTTATATATATATATTAATCAATAATACAAAATATCTGAAAGAAGCTGTTATACATTCACTGCAATCTTATGAACATTAATCTAGGGTTACAGTTTATATTCTGAAATAAAATATTTGTACATGTACAGATTTTATGCTGGTTTCTCTTAAGGGTAAAAATTAAATAATTTATGAATGTAAAGGTGGGAGTTTTTCTTTTAGCAAAACTATCTGAGATCATGTACAGAAAAATCTCATGAATTTGAAAAATAAAATCACATTTAATTGTTTTATCTTTCAGGCTGGGGATGTAGCTCAGTGGCATAAGCACCTCCTTGGCAAACACAAGGTCCTGAGTTTGATCCCTTGCACCCTCCCCCAAAAATCAAGTAAATATTTTACCTTTAAACTCACCCTCTGTTAAATCAATAAATGCTGGAGTTTAATTTTTGTTATATAGTTATCTCTTAAACAACTTTTCTTGACATCTATGTTTTTTCCATGTGCTGATATGGCCCTTATAATTTGTTTTTATGTACTATATACACACATTTACGTCTATACAAAACCTCCTTATCTCCCAAAATTCATGGAAAAAATCACTTAATATACAGTGGCACCTCTGTTTACAAACTTAATTTACAAACTTAATTTATTTTACAGTTTGGGAGAGACGACTCCATCTGTGCTTGTGTGGGGAAGATGGCTGTAGTCATGTTTGTCACTCGATGAAGATTCAGAGTTTGCAAATGGAGGTAAAATTTTCCCAGAGTTTTGTTTGCAAACCAAATTAGTTGCAATCAGAAACTTTCATAAACCCAAGTATAACTGTAATTATTTATACATAATAACAAACAAAACTTTAAAAAGTCAAGAGAAAGGAAAAACCAAAATCACATAAAGCATTGTAAAAGATAGCATGTGGCTATACTGACTATTATAATCTGGGTTCCAAAATTAAACATAAATTTCCTCTCCTGTAAGTATAAAATTATTATTAATATATAGCATGTTCTAAGAAAATAAATGAATTAATCATCCAACATGGTAAAACTATTCATGGTGCATATAGTGATTATATTTTATTGATGGTAATATATGCACTGGTCAAAGTAATCTCAGCTTCAAGAAGAAAGTGTCTATATAGAAATAAATTTAGCCATATCGTTTCACATTTTTGTATTATATCATTTCCTAATTTACTTTAATTTTAATGTATAAAACTACAGAAAATTCAAAATTGTTATTTCATTTGTGATAATTCTAAACTTCTTTATAACGATTGATTAACTTGCAATATTAACTTTTTGTTTATATTTTTACCGTTTTTAAAAACATATGCAAGATGTAGGAACTGTTTATTTGGTCTAATAGAATTCTACTACTAGTGGTGAACACTTAATGAGCATTTACGTCAGGGCCGATGTTGTCCTATGCACACTGATGATGTCAGTTATTTAGCTATCTCTATAGCTCTTTGAAGAGCTGCTAGCCAAGTCTAACAGATGCCCCTGGCAGAGCCAGCCTGCCTGTAGTATCCATGGTCTTCGTTACTATCCTGCAGCTGGGTAACCAGGTGGGCAGCAGATAGGACATAAATAATGTATAACTTTTCCTTCTAAAGGCTAGGCTCTAGGTCATTTAACACAGTTTCTATTTCGAAAGAGTCACAAATTCTCATTCTTAAGGTTAGGCAGGAAAGAATACCAGCCTCTAGAATACTGAGAAGGAAGTTACCAGGACTCCAGCTTAGAGTTTCCTATTTATCAAGATCTTTCCCTATAATCTCTTGGTGGACCATGACCCATGGTGGAACCATGGATCAGAATTTGTCCTTTGATGAATGAAAAATTTCTGACAAATTCGATGTGTGATACAAATCTTATCAAGGCACTTTGCTAACAGCATATTAGAAAGAGTTGTGCCCTGTTGTTGGTAAGATCAAGCAGGTATATTTATAAAGCAGTTCATGCTTGATAGAGAATGGAAGGTAGCTAACTTAAAAATGCAACCCCAAACATTCTTTTTCAATGTAGAGTTGAGAATATTTGGGACCTTTTCAATTCTGGTGCTAGTAAGTGCAGCACGGATGAAGCAATTTCTCAACAAATGTCTGTAAAATGAATGTGTACACAGAATTCTTCCTTCTATTACTCTAGCTTTTTAGAGTTTATATCTTTATTGTTTAATCTTAGGTTATGGATTTTAGCATTTTAGAGCCTGTTTGTCTTCTCTTAGTCCCCAATTGTAGATCATTTTGATTCGAAGTAATCACTTAAGAACATATTAAAATAAATATGAATTATTAATCCCTCAACATTATGAAGATAACAAAAATCTTGCGAGGAGTATCACTGTGCAGCTTGTTTCCTCAACCAGTTGATGTAGCCAGTTGAGCTGAGCTTCTTTTCCTTCCTTTCTTATCGTTGCATCTGTGTCTCCCCCTTTCCTTCCATCTGCTTAGCAGGACAGCAGAGCTCAAGAGCAGATGAGAACCTCCCTCCACTGTTAGGACTTTCAAATAAGGAAGCAGAATCTATAATGATTGCTGGTCAGGCAGAGTCCCCACCAAATGAACACTGCCGGTTGTTTTCAAGTCAAATTAATTTCACTCCAATCATCCTCTTAACATATAGAAAGAGTAAAGATATTTGCACATTATTCTCCCCTATGTAAATGCCCTTGCCCATTTCCAACTAATTCTGAACTTTCTTAGCCATCACTTAAAATACCAAGGATTTTAAACTTTTGAGACTGAAGAGGAGGTATGAATTACTTGCAAATAAATCTCCTTAGGGCATCTCATTGACAAAGAAAGGCTTCTGGAAAATTCTTTCCATCCAAATTTAAAATGATCCTTTGTTTCCTTTTGTTTGTTTGTTTACTTTCCATAAAAATGCTGATAAAATATTTCTTTTCAGTAAGTTTCTGAAACATCGATTAAGTTTGTAGTTTTATGTTCAGTTTCTGAGGTATACTCCTGCACTTTGACTGTCTGAGTTACACGATGGTGCCAGTGAGCTATTTGCTGTTCTCTTTTTAAGAAAGGCATTTGCATTGATCAGAGTGGACACGAAGACTCTGTCTAGAAACAAAGAAACTGAGCATCTTTACCATCTCTTTTCTGATTGGGTAAATATGTTTTCATTTGGCGAGCTGACATGATATATTATATGCTGTGTTCATTGTGGACCAAGATTTTTGTTGTTGGAAAATGGGACAGACACTTAACTCAGCTAGGAGGTGATCGCCTTCTGTGAAGTGCTTCCTGTTATATGACATCCTCAAGGACAAAGATGTATTTGAAAATATGTTAATACCTTAGAACTTCAGTCATTTATCTTTAAGGTAAATCTCCCTTAAACGCATTATGAGTACTTTTGAAAATACAGCTGGAGAAAATAAAATACTTGTACTAGTCCTGTGATTACCTTTTACTGGGCCAAAAGTTGCTACAAACATCATATTACTTAACCTAATTTATTATTCCAAACAACCTGGGCAGTACTTATTATTATTGTTATTAATTATTAACATTTTTAGGCTTACAAAGCAGAAGGTACATGAGCTAAAAGAATATAAAACAGAAGTTAAGTGATTGGTTCAAAGTTTTTAGAGGCAGCAAGTTACAGAAAACATCAGCCTCATGGTAGAAGCCAAGTCTCATGAACAATGTTTATAGTTTCAGGTGGTGATGTTAGGCTGCTTGGTTTTAACTTCAAAATAAGTATATTACTAGCTGTATACTGTTGGGTACATTAATTTAAATATTCAGTGCCTCATTACCTGATGGGTAAAAGAATATTATAATATGACCAGTGTATTTCACAGAAGAATTGACAGGATTAAAAAAGCACATTAAAGTACTTAGAATTATGCCTACAGGCTAGTAAAACATGATCTGTTAGCTATTTGCATACCATGTTTCTGTAATATGGGAGCTATGATAACTCTGTTCTTATAATAACTCCTTATAAAGTTGACACCGTGATGGTCCTTGAATGAGAATCCAATGATTCCATTCATGTTACATATTTTTATAATGGAAAAGCTTGTATTTGTTTCAAATTTAACTATATTGTTCCCAATTTTTTCTTATTAATCAGCAGTTACTTGGTAAGGTAAATTATAACAAGAAATGGTAAAAAATTTCACACACATGACTTTGAGTGGTCTCACTTCTTTACTTGTTGATTTCCCTCCTACTCTTGCAGATCAAACAAGCACACTCATTTTAGATTGGCAGAGTAGTGAGAAAAAAATCCACAGTGGCCACAGTTGGGGACTCTGTAAGAGAGCACCTTAGCACACGGACTGTTACACATGCATCTTTTACATACTTATTCTTAAACTGTTTATCTGGCACATCGACAGGCAGCTGGTGGAACAAATAGGAAATCCTGGGAAGCACATTCATTTTTAAAGTGTTAATGTGCCCAATCCAAGAGACAGTAATGTGCTTCCATCCGTTAAGATCTCTTTTAATGTTTCAGATTGGAGGGCCATAATTTAAATGAAATGCATTATCTAACCTGGAAGATATTCCACACTCTTAAATATTTAATTGATTTCTCCATCAGTGGAATCCGAGCCTAACAATAAGTAGATCCTATCTATATCTAAGTGCTGGATTTAAAGTGTCTCTAATTTAGGGTAATTTAGGAGTTTACAACTTATGAAATGTCTATGCCTTCCACATTCCTCCCCAAGTACCAACGTGGCTGTGTCTGGATTAATTGCAAACAGCAGACAATCCTCTGTGTATAATGAAAACTCAGAGTCAGTACCATCAGCTATGCACCTATAATTTGAGACCTCATCTGAATATTTTTCACCAGGGGCCTCAGATCCCATGTAAATTGAAATGGCAAAGGAGAAAACTTGTTATTGTTGCATCTCCTTATTAAGAAAGTTTAACAAGTTGAGTTCATTCCCGCTGATTTTTACTTAGTTGGACCTTAGCTAACTGAGTGAAGAAGATAAATCAAGCTACTTGCAGATTTTCCTAATGGTGCAAAGTTTGGCACCCCGAGGACTGTGGAAATGTCTATTACTACACTTGTGAGGAAGGGAAGTGGAACAAGACTGTGGGTGGCTGGATCCGTATGAGTGATTTATCATCCCTGAATCCACTTAGTCATTTCCGGATAAGTGCTTAAGTGCCAAAAGTTTACGGTCATTTTCAGTTTAAGAAAAGAACAGGGTATATCTGAGCATTCAAGGCCTATATATTAACTGGACGGATCAGTATTATTTTTTCTGAGTTTACAAACAAATTGTAAACTTTGAATTTATTAATGTAAAAGTAATATTGAACTTTACCTAAATAAAGCTACTTCTAATTTTGTGAGTTTCTTCCAATTTCATCTTTTTCTAGGAAACAAAAATGACTGATAAACTTCATTTTGGGGTTTGAGGTCTAATAATAAATACATCTAAAAATTTGGGACATGTCGGGTATATGAATGTTATTATAAAATGTACTCTTTCTGTGGCAGTTTTTCTTAGTACTCTGGAAGAGCTACTTTGTAGATAGCTTAATTTTTGTTCAAATACAAATTAGAATCAATTTTCTGGGGAAAAATAATCAGTGCAGCTCCCGTTCTTCACAACAAAGAAATTACATTTGTAGACATATTCTGGAAATTTAAATCCCTCAATACTCTTTTGAGCAAATCCAAGGAGATTTGAAGACTGACATTTTGTACTTTGCTATTCCTGAGAGGCATATGTATGATCGTCTTTACTGAGGTTTCTTCCTGTCCCTGTTGAATTAATATGCATTTTCGTTAACTAATCTTGAAACAACAGCAATAAAGTTTATCCAGGTCTTTTATACCTCAGAGAACAAAACAAATAGTACAAATCTTCAGAGAGAAAGGATATACAAGAGGGCTGGAGGTGAATATTTCAAAGCAAATACTCTTTAAATGATGTGCAAATTATTTCAGCTCTTGAGCATGATTTATGAAAGGGGATTAGCCCACTGAAATAAGAACCAAGTTTAAACTGTTGGGTTTCAAAGTCAGAGATGAGAAGTAGTTATAAGAAAGAAAGAAGAAAAGCAATAATAGTTTAGAGGAGAGATGTGACTCACCTTAAATTATCATAAATTGTTCCTAATTGCAATTAAAATATGACATTTCTCCTCTAATGTTCTATACAGTTAGAAGCATAATAGTTAATAAACAATGCTAGAGCTTATATTTCAGTCAGAAAGTCTCTACTTATCATTAAAAAACATATTCATGAGCAGTGTTAAACAGTTAAAACTATCCAAGCTGGAAAGGATAACTCCTAAGAGTTTTGAGTCAGAGAACATTGTGTTTCTCACAATGTTCGTCTTCCACGAATCACATCTATAATAACACAACATTCTAGTATTCCAACAGGGTCTTCAAACAATTAAAAGCTTCTCATAAGACTTATGTAAATGATTTTTTATGTAACTGTAAAGATTATGAAGTGATCTCACTTCTTGGGAATCCATAATGACCCACTATTCTGGAAGGTAAAGGCAATTTTAATGATCCCACTCATATGTGATTAATATCTAACGCTTCTTGACTAAAATTCTGGATTTTGTTCAGTCAAAACGAGCTAAGCAAAAATGCTTTGGGTTCTCAGCCAAACTTTTCTGTGGAAATCAGTCATACCCAATTTAAAAATAAAGATTGAAATATCAATAACAAAACCAGGTACTGACTAGAAAAAAAGATGATTTTTCTTGAAGGCGTTCAGAGATAATAAAGATAAATAAGTGAGGTGAGTTCAGCACTGCTAAAATTTTAAAGTAACTCTTTCAGTCTGTTCCATTACTATCCGAAATAATTTTAAAAGACTAGGTAATTATTAAGGGGTGAATTTATAAGGACGATTTTTATTGAGAAAAGGATAATCATTGGTCTGTTTCAGTTTCCATTTTATAGAATGAAAACTGTGAAACAAAGGACCTGATTTTTAAAAGAAATAATCATTATCAGTTGTCAGTGAGTGAAATCTCATACTACTAGGAGGATTAATCAAACCTTATTTTGAATTTACTCTCCAATTTTTTGATAACCGAACAATCCTTCTTTTGTTTTCTTTGATATTTTTCAAAACAACCTGACTAAGAGGCACTCTTGTGGGTCTAGGTTGTTTGGCAGCACTGCTGAAAAGCTAACTATACTAGTAAAATAGTTACAGCTCAGCTGTAACTTATTCAGTACTAGTCCATCCAACATGACAGGCCAAGAGAGAAGGCATCCAACAACTCAAGGGCAACAAAAAATAAAGACATTTAAACAATCAAGGACTATTATTCTTGTTTTTGGAAGAGGAAAATAACAACCACAGCAAGGAAAGTCCACTGCAGGATTACACATTTCAGAGACAAATGGAAGATAGAGGATAAATAGAATTTTTGGTGTACTTCCTACATGAATATAACCGAGGAATTAGTGGATCATTTCCAGGGAATTGCTTGCAGCTTTAGTTGCTTGTCTGTTTTGGTGAGTGTAGTTTATTCTTAGAATGATGTTTTGGTTATTGTTCTCATTTGGCTACAGTTGTTGATTTTTTGAGATGGCCAGTTCAGAGTTCAGACTTGGGTGTGGGACAGGAAAAAGTTACACAAGAAGTGTAAATTTTGAGCCTGTACCAATTCCTTTGTACTCATTAGTTGGGAGTGACTGGAGAGATTAAATATTCACCATCCAACATCAGAACCTCTCATGGAATGGTCAGCATGAAAACCATAGGCAGGTTTAGTTAGCAAAAATGCAGACCAGATAGCTCTTGTATATAAGTAGGTCTTGTCAATGCTTCCAAAGGTCATCTTCTGGCTCTTGACTTTCAAAAGTAAATAGCATCCAAAAAATGAAATACTTAGGAATCAATCTAACAAAGGAAGTAAAAGATCTTTACATTAAAAACTATAGTAACCTAAAAAAGGAGATCAAAGGGGATATCAGAAAATAAAAAAAAATCCCTTGTTTTTGGTTAGAAAGCACCAACACAATAAAAATGATTATAGTCCCAAAATTGTATACAGAGTTAGAGCTGGGCATGGTGGCACACACCTGTAATCCCAGAACTTGGGAGGCTGAGGCAGGAGGATGGTTAGGAGTTTGAGGCCAGTCTGGACTATAAAGTGAACTCAAGGCCAGCCTGAACTGCATAGTGAGACCCTGTCACTAAAAAAAAAAAAAAAAAAAAAGAACCAAAATTTTGTACAGATTTAATGCAATCCTCATCAAAATGCCCATAACATACCTCATAGAATTAGAGAAATAACCCTAAAATTCATTTGGAACCAGAAGACACCATGAATAGCAAAAAAGTTCTGGGGAACAAAGTCAAGGTAGGGTGCATCACAATCCCTGACTTGAAATTACACAAAAAAGCCAGTGTGATAAGAATAACATGGTGCTGGCAAAAAGTAACAAACAAACAATCTCCAAGAGACAGACCTGAGCATGAAAGGAACACATTAGAAGATGCTGAAACAACTCCAAATACACTCAGCTGCCTTATTTTTGACAAAGAGGCCAAACACCTTCTCTGGAGCCTCTTTAATAAATGGTGCTGGAAAAACTGTCTTTCCACATGATGAATACTAAAATTAGATTCATATATCTCACCATGCATGAAACTAAAATCAAAATGGATCAAAGATTTAAATGTTAAAACAGAAACAATAGGGCTGGGGATATAGCTCAGTGGAATAAGTGCCTGCCTAGCAAGCACAGGGTCCTGAGTTCGATCCCCAGTACCGCCAAAAAAAAAAAAACGTGTTCTCAAAACAGAAACAATAAATCTGCAGCAATAGAGAATAGGTAGAACTCTTGAAGACACAGGTGTAGGCAAAGACTTTATGAACAAAGCACCAATTGCTTGGGAAATATTACAAAGAATCAACAACTGGGATCTCATCTTATTAAAAAGCTTATGTACAGCAAAAGAAATCACCGAGTAAACAGACAACCCACAGTGTGGGAAAATTTTTTTGCCAGCTGTTCCTTGGACAAAGCGCTGATATCTAGAATATGTAAAGAACTAAGGGAAAATCTGACCTCTCCAAATTTAAAGGCCAAATCCTTCCATTTTTGTCCATTCCCTATTAAAGAACCTGAAAGAGTAAATGAAATCTAAAGGGTACAGTAGATATTGTGAAAGGGAAAGGAAATTGCTCAAATAGGAAGGAGCAATTGGGATGAATGAGGGGAGAGGAAAAAGAAAGAAAAAAATACACATATGTACACACAGGATAACTAGGACAATTGTAACTACTAATTATCTGTTGGTTTATCGAATAGAACTATTAATGTGTAATTGTTTGATCAGTCTTGCATGCCTATATTTGGTTATATGTGCAACCATTTTGAAGATAACTTTAGGAAATATAACAATGGTTGTTAATATCCTATCACCTTTTGTTTGAAATTCTGTACATTTTAATGTTATCTATGCTTTTTGTTTGGCTTTTTTGAGATAGGATTCCAGTATGCAGTTCAGGCTGGCCTTGAGCTCACTTTGTAGCCCAGGCTGGTCTCAAACTCACAACCATCCTCATGCCTCAGCCTCTTGAGTGCTGGGATTATAGGCTTATGCCACCCATGCTCAACCCTATGCTGTTTTGTTTATGTATTTGTTTTTGTTAGTTTGGTTTCTTTTCTCTTTAAAATGAAAAGCAAAATTTACATGTATATACAAGGATAGCTGGGATAGATGTATTGCTGATGTCTGAGGTTTATTGAAAGGAACAGTCAATGCTTAGAATTTTCTTTCGTTGGACAATTTTTCACACTTGTATCTGGTAATCAGAATGACTGATGTGAAAACAACAATATGCAGTATAAGAACTATCGTTGAATTCCTACCATCTTGTATGGTGAAGCTCTGCATCATTTCTAATGTTGTGTTTTTATTATTTGTTACTGCCTTTGATTGATCAATCTTACATTCTTACACCTGGCGGACTAAGCAACTTCATTGATGATAACACTATGTGATGTAGTAACTACTATTAATTCCTATCATTTTGTTTTGAGGTCATGGACTGCTTTTGTGTTGTTCTGTTTTTGTCTTCATTGTTGTTGATTTGTTGGCATTTTATCTTTAAAATTAAAAAAAGATTTTAAAAAAGACCCAGTCTAAAAGTGGGCATCTGAAATGAACACATACTTATCAGATGAAGAAGTACAAATGCAAATAAATATATGGAAATGTGTTCAATATCATGGTCATTTGAGAGATGCAAATTAGAACAATGCTGAGGTTCCATCGCACTTGAGTAAGAAGAGCTACCAAGAAATCAATAACAAATGCTGGTAGGAGTGTGGGAAAAATGAACTCTTGACTGTTGGTGGGGATGGAGACTGGTACAGCTACTGTGGAAATCAGTGTGGACATTCCTCAAAAAACTAAAACTAGCTGGGTGTGATGGTGCTAGTAATCCCAGCACTTGGGAGGCTGATGGAAGAGAACTGTAGTATGTTTGAGATCATCCTGGGCTACAAAGTGAGGTCAAGGCCAGCCTTACCTGCATGGGGAGAGTCTGTCTCAGAAAAAAAAAACCAGCCAACCAACCAAACAAAACCCCCCTAAACCTAAAATTAGAAGTTACATTTGATCCATCTATTCCCTTTCTTGGTATTGCCCAAAAAGAATTAAAAGCATCATACCATAGTTATATATGTACACTCGTATTTATAGCAAAAAAAATTTGTAGTAGCTAAATCTGGGAAATAGCTCAAATTCCCGTCAACTAATGAATGGATAAAAGAAGATGTAGTTTTTATACAATGGAGCATGATTTGACCATAAAGGGGATAAACTTGAGACATTTCCAAGTAAATGGATGCACCTGGAGACCATACTCTACTGGACACACATGGGCATTGTTTTGTGGTGTGAGAATCTGAAAGTGGAAATAAGGACCAAAATGTATAATAGATTTTGTGAAAGAGGAAGAAAACGTTTAGACAGGAAGTAGAACCAGGGAAGCAGGAGGGGGAAAGGAAGGGAAAAGAAACAGTGCACAAAGAAGGAAAAATGGAAACAAAGCTTTCGCAAACGAGGAGGGGAAGAAGAGTTGAAAGGAGGTGAAGACAGTGGGAAAGGAAGAAGAGCCAAGGCCTATCGGGGATAGGGACAAATGTGGTCAGGATCTATATCTAAAATGTACTAAATAAACTTATTTAATCAAAACATATTTTTGTGATATGGCAACATGTTCCTCAAACTTCAATATGCAAGTAAGTCACCTATTCATGCAGGTTCTACTCAACAGGTTTGCAGCGTTTGTTTGTTTGTTTGTTTGTTTGTTTCATAATAAACTCTTCAATGACATGGTTATTCTTAGACTGTGGATTACATTTTGTGTAGCAAGTAACTAATTAGCACCTAAGAAAATGATATCAGGTACAAGTTCAGAACTCCTCGGCGTACTACTTTCTTCTCAGAAACAGCACAGCAAGGGGTATTTGGGATTCATGAAGCTCTGTGACATATGTCAATAAGATCCTTCCATGTCACCTAGGAAATCTCTGGGATCTTTTCCGCCCATTCCTACTGCGAGGTTTGAGCCTGCAGCACATTTTACTTGATCTAATGTTGTGTGACCTTAATTTATCTCCTCGTGGTTGATCCTTTATTCTATTATGCCTCTCTGTTGTCTTTGCCATTCTGTACACTTTCCCTGGAAGGGTTACTCTAAAGACCTGATCGGTTGGTGTCTCCTGTCCACACAAAAGTTCTTCACTAGGCTCCCATTACTTGTAGCACAAAGCCCAGCCCTCTCAGCATTCCATGCCACCAGCTCAGTATTCCTGCAAACCCAAACTGTGATTGTTGGCTCCATGTTTTTTTAATTGTAATTTTACCAAACTGTTGCAGTTCACAGGAAGCTTCATGTTCCCTGGATCTTTTTTCTTATCATAGTATGTAAGCCTTATTTTCTCTGCAGTTCTTTATTGTACAGTTGAAACAATCCTGAAGCTCCACAGCAGCACTCAAACATTTCTCTTGGAGCCTGCTTGCAGAGAATCCCAAACTAAGACATCCACCAAGAGCGGTGTGGTTGCACATGTTCATAACCCAAGCTGGGCAGGAGACTTGGGGAAGAGGATTATAAGCTTGAGGCTAACCTGGGTAACTAAGTGAGTACCTGTTTCAACATAAAGCAAATAGAGTTTGAGGTGCATCTCAGTGCAAAGGTTCTGGGTTCACTCCCCAGTATCCCCTCCAATAAAAAGTTCGGTGCATTAGAAATCAACTGTTTCCTTTACTCCACACCCATAAAATTTATAAAGATTTCTCAGGGTTCTTATTCATTCAGCCATTTGTTTACTTACTTACTCAGACACTTAATACTGAACACCACTATGTTTTAGAGTCTGTTCTAGGCAACAAAGATAGGAATGTGCAGAAGGTCATATTTATATGGTCCAGGCACTCACAATCTAATGGAGGAGGGCAATTCTGCTTCACATAAATGACAGCTTGGTCAGCTAGGATTACCCCATTCAGATATTGCAATATGTTTGGAAGAGTGGAGTGAACATGATGGGTTCCAAGTATGCTTGCTGCCAGCTTGTCAATGGAATGTACTTTGATAAGATCAGACTTCTAGCATCTTTTAGTTCACCCCAGGTAAGTGGCTTTTTATCCATGTGTTTCACATTTTTATTTAGTCAAAAAATCCATCCCATTATCACCAGATACTTTTGTGATGCCTTGACATATATAGTTAAATTAATGTGGATGTATAACATTAAAGGTAAACAAATCCTTTATTAATTTCAAGTGAAATTATTTAGCAAAACAAAAAATTATAGTATCATTATTTTTTGATTTTATACACGTAACCGATACTTGGGAAATTTAATCTATAGAGATTGCTATACCAGATTCACATACAGAAATGACATTGGTCTACATGACCTCAGATCTTTTGAGGAAATAAAAATGAAGTATATCTAGTGACCCGAGTCAACTCGGTGAATGAAAATATTAAACAATAAAAATGTTAAAATTTAAACTCTTGGCAAATTATGAATTCATTTATTCTCTAGTAAAAGTGAAGTATCATTGTATTTCTAAAGACATAATTGGTTGATTCAGAGTGAACAAAAGTTATGATGATTTTTCTCAGAAGTTACCCATTAAAATGATTATACCTAATATTTATATCGTATTGTATAATCTAAAAAGTTCTTAGATTTATTTTAGTTCTGGTATATACAATACCAGTAGACCTAATATATATATATATATATATATATATATATATATATAAAATATCATATACATATATATTTATTAATTTATACTAAGAAGAAAAATTCCATTATATTTATTTGGAAATGAATTTTCTGTCTCTTTGGCTCAAATTTCCTATACAATCCTACATTACTTTTAGAAGAAGATGCTGAAAATCAGCATTCATGTAACTTTTGTGATAAGCAGGATTTTTTCATAAATAAGTTGATTTGAAAGTATTAGAACTTTCCAATGATTATTGAAACATAATTTCTTATCATTTCACTGCCCTCACTAGAACGCTGGAAATTCCAAGGCACAGCAATCAAAAAGAATTAAGAATAAGTATGAACCATAGCAATTTTTAAAAAATAAAATAGAATATTAGAGTAAATTATAGAAATATTAGGAGATATGTGGCCAGAACTGAGTCTTAAAAGATCTTAATTTAGTAAAGAGAAAACCTTGAGTGGATGAAAGTCAGCATGTAATGGTGAAAATCAGGGATTGCAGGCAGCATTTATGTAAACTGTGGGTCATGGAGTAGTGGAAAAAGCTGGTCTCACAGGCAATCAAGAGCTGTCTATAGTGGGGCTTATGCCTTTCAAGCGCAATAATTTGATTACAAGTCATTAACCAAAAGCAGAGGGATGAGGAGTAGGCAAAGAGGAGGAGGAGAGGGGGAAGGAATGTGAGGGGAAGGAGGAAGAGAGGTGCAAGAAGAAGGAGAAGGCAAAAGTATTCTTAACTTTGGACTTCGATTTTGGATTTTAACAGATCCCATATCTGACAGAAAGATCGTAATCCTCTATGTTATAGTTGGTCCTGGCACCTCTTGTTATGACTCCATCTTTAAAGCCAAATAATTTTGTGTAACTAATTAGGAACATTAGCTACCAAGAATATTTTCCTTCAGGTACTATTTAAAATAACCAGTGAGATGAACTCTCAGACTCATTTATTTTTTGCAAGTCATCCATGAGGGAGTTGAGGAAGTTGGGTCCTGATGTAGATCTTATTGAATTGTCACAGAAAAATAATTTTGGGATTGGTCTCTCACTTTTGCGTGAAATCGATATCTGCATTTACTTAAAGGATATGGGCTGTACCATGAATTATTTCTAAGAAAAATGTTAGGGATCATATATGTTTACACCAGCATTTTTTCCCAAAGTATAACATTGGGCCTATGTGAGACATCCAAATAGATACATTAAAAAGGAAATTTCTTACTTTTAGAATCTTGAAAGAAAGAAGTATGAGTACTCCAGAAATAAAAAGGAGTAGGCCATATAAATCTATATACAAAAAGGAGAGATCATTTATGTTCAAAATAATGGATTTTTTTGGCGCAAGGTTCACTGTAATAACCCCTTCAATGTCAGGATTAGCAAGGGTAATTTAAACTTGATGTGACAGTAACGAGTGAATATTATATGCCTAACTTCATAATGAGATATGAATATGTACCCCTTCTAAAGACATGGTATAAACAGAAAAAAATTTTAGAGGAGATCAAAGAGCAGATTTTTCCTTTTGTTTACAATCATAGTGGCGGACTAATGCTAAGGAAATATTGCCAGAGAGCTAGAGCAAAGAGCCCTCCGGACGTGACCTAATATTGGAAGAAAGATGCCACTTGACCTAATGAAATCAGAAATTGATTAAATGCAGTTCATCTAAGGGGAACTATGATCATGGTGTGCCTGCCAGGTTCAGAAGGATGATGGGGTGATCTAGTGCTTCAGTGCCGATGGGGTGAGATAGACTTTCAGAGTAGCAGATGCTACAAGATACACGTTCATGGATGCCCGGAGGTCAGAGGGCGAGATCAACCGCGGGGATGGGAAAAGAAAGATTAATCAGACGTTCTTTGCTCAGCTCCTCTTGTCAAATGATTCATGGAGAAATGAATGTTTTGAAGAAACTACGATCTACGGGTCCCAGGAAAGCGAGGATGGCTGCTGTCGCGAGAACACAACTCGGAACAATAATGGGGTCACGTAGGAGCACGATGTGTCCTCAGAAGCTTCGTGACTGACCTCCTTCCCACAAATTAATCTGAGTGCTTGATTATCAAGTACATAACTAATCTTTAAGGGTTTTTGCCACAAATTTTAAATCATCCAGACCTTAAAACATGTACTACTTTAAAATTTTCCTATTTTTTTCTCTTAGCAACTGAAAAACTTTTAAATAAAGAACTGTCTTAACCTACGGGAAACACTGAATGGAAAATTGACACTCAACTCTTCCTTATCTATTTCCTGTCATATAACAGTGGTTAACTAAAATAATCTACCTTCACATTTAGTTTATTTTTTGCAGGTTGACATTAAATGAAATTGGTGTCAAAGTAGGAATATTAATTTTGAGGAAAAATATCAGGTAGTCATCCATTTTATCCAAACAGGGAAAATTTATTTCTATGAAAACAGAATAATAATGGAATTCTACACAAATAAAGAGGCTTTTTGGTTTTGTTTTTGCTGTTGCCAGGTAGGAGCTTTTCTGTTTCTTCAGGGCTAGATATAATTTCTCTGTACGATTTTAATATTGCTCTATCTTCCTTGACAGATAGCTTATTCATCTTATTACATTTATGCATTGGCAAGATTAGGCTGTTTTTTACAAAATTCTTAAGAGAAGAGGCTTTAAAATACATATTTATATGAATGTTCAGGACAGGCTTCACCGTATGCATTTTGAACAATGGTTGACTACATATTATCCAAGAAACTAGTAAGACTTTACCAGTGTGGATAGCAATAAGCATCTTATAAATCTGGGTTCACTTTGGAAGTTCTTATTTGTGACATTAAAAGTGAACACTTCATACAAAAGTTATCCAAGGCCTTTACACTCATAGAGTTTACAGTTCGGCAGTTAATAAGCATGAGATAGATTACTACTGAAGCATCACATAAATAGGAAAGTAATTTTTAAAAGATTAAAGCACAGACAAGAAAAGTCAAAAATTGTAGGTGCATGTGAGAAAAACATTACGCCAATGAAAAGCAATGAATACGTGAATGAGTGAACAAATTAGAGGTGTGTCTAAAGGCAAACTGAAATAGCTGTATGTTAACCTTTTCCATCAGCTAAACCTTCACAATGAGGAGCTCTTCTGGGAATAAGGAATGAAGGGTACCTCTTGGCCCCCAATGCCCTGTTATACTGCTCCCAAGAATATCCTGGCTGCCATTTTCACCCCGGAGGTGCCAGGGTAAAGATTTCCCAGCTGCTCGTGTTCAGACTTTCGCGGCTACAAGGGCCCTATCAAATCCTGGCTGTTTTCTGCTATTTTTTGTATGTTCAGGGAATAGGATGTCAAGAATCTATTCCCTACCCTAGTCTCCCATCAGATTCTCCCTTCGGCTTATTCCTTTTTGGGTGCCATCTGCTTGGGGCCATAGAGGATTAGAGTATCTACTTACTGAGGGCCTGCTGGGGGCTTAGTATTTACCCCTCTAATTTCAAATTTTCACACAATTTTGTAAGGATGTTACCAGATCCATGTTTATAGATCTGGAAAATAAAGCTCAGAGAAATTAAACTTCCTGGGGTTATCTGATGAAATTTTTATATTTGGGCCTTTCTTAGCCATCAGTGGAAGATCCTTCTCTTTCCTTGGAGAAATGCGTGAGCCTTGTCTTTGACTGACTCCTCACTCTCCCCTGAAGCCCTCCCTGGAGAGCTGGTCTCCTCCTCTCCTCGAGGCTGGTGTCCTGAGTTTCCCACAGTGACTTGGCCCCTGCAGTGATTTTTCTGGCTTCTGCTCCGTTCGCATCAACTGATATCTTAAAATATCTGATTAGTACTTAATAGTGTTGGCAGGTTAGAATCATATTCTAAAAAGGAAAGTATATTTTAATACAACTTTCTGAATCCACTCTTTGAGAGAAGATATTTTTTCCCATGTTAAACAGACAAACTGGACAAAAACATGACCACCTGTTAGCTGCTAATGATGTTCACATGCCTTTCAGAAAAGTAATTCTGGCTTTATCTGACTACAGTCTTGGCGGCGAAACTTGTGGGAACATCAAGGCTACAGGAAGCCGAACGCATCTAACTGACGGTGGAGTTAGTGCTTTGACTATTAATAAGGAAGAAGGTGCTGTGAATCTCTGATTCCACATGATTACTTAATTTCCGGAGGGTGACATAAAACCGAATGCATGTTTTAAGAAATCTAAGTTTGCGTGTTCAAATCAAGACCAAGACCAAGACCAGACGAGTTCTATACCAGATATTTCCTACTGGAAAAAAATTAAAAAGGATTAAATACCGAGATAGAGGCTTTAAATATTTTAGAGATGTAGTCTAATTTGATATTGGATGGGTAAGTCAATCATGTCTTTCCAATGAAAATGAATACAAACCTCAATATATACATATTGATTGAACTTAAGGTGAAAAAATACTATGTCTTATTTTGCAAAATTTATAGTATTACTAAAGAAGGTGCACAATTACGTATATCCATGCAGATACAGGAGAGAAGCATTTTATAAAATCTAGGATAGCATTAAAGATTAAATGACCCTTTTACCTTTGGACTTACAATTTTCAAAGAGACCAGCTGGTCTTAATTCTTTTGCTAACAACTGTTTGGGGGCCTCAATATACATTTATTGTTTTCTGTAGATCTTATGTAAGATTGCTTGGGTTTGAAACATCTCTTCATGACTTAGTTTCAGTCATGTTACCTTAATTCTCCATGTCTTGGTCTCCTGATGTATAAAATAGAGTTAATTGTAGTATCCACCTCACAAGGTTGTTAGGAGTTTTAAGCGAGTCTGGGTAAGACAAGCACTTAGAATGACATTGCCTATATAATAAGTCCACAGTATTTTCTAGTTATCACTAGATTTTTTTAACTTCAGAGTAAAAGGTGAATATGAAGTCATCATACAGTTAAATACTTTTTGAAAGCATAGAAAAAGTGTGCCACTCTTTTGTCTTTAAACTGGGTTGAAATTAAACTCAAAGTAAATAAATACCTTCCCCAATGATATAGTAAATTTTACAGGGAAATCATGGCTATTCTATCTACACGATTTTCTCAGTAGCATCCTAAAATTTTTAAAGTAACTATTATTCAGTATAGAATCCATTAGCCTGAATGTTTCTTAAAAACAGTTTTGTAAACCTTTATTTTCAACATAGTTTTAGGCTTTAAGAACATGTTGAGTTCTCCTCCAAACCAAAAATCTAATCTGAGATTCTAGATCCATTAATCACTGAATCAGATATTCTTTTGTGTTTACTACAAAGTATCTAAAGAATTAACATTAAATACGTACTCACAACTGAATTCTAATTTTGAAATCTTACTCATGTCTGAGTCCATGTAAAGCAAAAGAGGGACAACTATCAGAAGATAAGTATTCTTTAAATTAGCAGTCCCCAACCTTTTTGGCAGCAGGGATCAGTTTCAGGAAGGACATATTCTCCATGGACCAGGGTGTGAGTGTGGACGGTTTTGGGATTAGAGTCTCACAAGCAGCACACATCCTAGATCCCATGCATGTGTAGTTCATAATAGGTTTCTCAAGATCTGATGCCTCCCCTGCTCTAACAGGAGGCACGCAGGTGGTAAGGTGGGGAATAAGGAGTGGCTGTAAACATAAATACAGTTGAAATTTAGTCCTCTAGTCTGCTGCTCCCCTCCTGCTGTTTAATCCTAATACTAATAGGCCATCTTGCCCATGGCCAGGGGTTCAGGGTCCCTACTTTGAATGACATAACTCTAAGCTGTATCATCCTATGGAAAAACTCTTTTCAAATAACATTATTAACTCTCCACAGATGCATTTGTTTCCAACACTGACGTTAATAAACAACAACATAGCACAATTTACTAAGTGAATATGGGTCAAGCAGTTGTTGAAAATTACAGCATGGTCATTTGACAACGACTTAATTTCAGAAGGTCCTGTTACTTTCAGTTCTCATGTAGTTTCTAGATTTGTGGCGCTCAGCAATTCAGCTTTGAAAGAAATGCTACCATTGAGATATAGCTCCCTTTTTCTTTGAAATATATGTGTAAGGGTTTATTTGTGTGTATGTGTACATATGTACCTATGTGTCTTTCCCAGTGCATGCATTTGTGTATATAAACATAGAAGCATCTAGAATACATATGAATTCACATGTACATGTGTTCATATTCCATTGGAGGCCCTTCTTAATTTACAGAGTTGTCCTCAAATTCAAGAAGTTATTGTATTTCTTGAATTTACTGATTTCTGTAATTGTGTTGATCTTTGGTCAGAGAGAAATTATTTTAAAAATGGTGACTTAGAAGTTTAGGGACAGCTAGGTAGAAGATCCAACAAAGATAGGAGTTTAAAGACTTGAAAAATTGGTTTGCTCTGACTTCAAAGATATTTACTTGGTCTTTCAGAAGGGTGAGGCTCATATAAACTCTAAAATATAGGTGACATGCATTAATAACTCCCTTTTATTGAAGAAGGAGACTGATTAAAAAAGCTGAAAATCACTGTGTAACTTCTTGTTACTCAAGAGTTTTAGAATAGTAGAATTAGACACCCTTAGAAAATTTTAATTCATATTTCTATTTCTTCCATGGGCATGCACTTTTCTACACCTTCCTGGTGGTCCAAAGTGTGAAAACTTGGCCCAGTTTGGACCAATTGTGGTGGTCATTCATATTTTTTAATATATGGAAATCAAATAGTCAGCATACCAAGCTCTGGAGATGCTTGACATTTCACACTTTCAAAATCAATCACCTATCTGAGCTGCATGGCTGTTACTCAGAGCTTCGGAGGCTTTCTGTAAGCAGAGACCACGACCTTGAAACAATTATTTTCTCAAAAGGCATTACCGACAATGATGTGAGCAAAGTGCCCAGGCTGCCCTCCAGTGCATGAATCCATGGCCAGGAAGTAGCTACGAATCTTCCATGAGGAATGTAAGTTTGGCTTAAATCTCACTTCAATGAATTTATATTGCATAACCACAGCATTTAGACAAAGTTAAAAGGAGGAAATCAAAGAAAATACTCACTTAAAGATTTTCTGTGCTCGGGTTTCTGTTCTTTGCTCTCACTCTCATAGTGACTTAACAGTTCAGTACTAGAGGACCTCTGGATTTTGAATAACTCTAGCTTTCTGGATGGACAACTTGGATCCTTTGGCTGGAAGAACAAACAGTTAGACTTAGTAAATTTACTAGGAATAAAGGGTTCACCAGATAGTGCTGTTGCATATGGTGTTACGCATGAGGGGATGTTTGAAATATGTTTTATTTTTGGATAGGGCCTCTATGATAGGTTTAACACTCAAATTTAATAATAGTTCATATAGGCACATGGTGCTTACTAAATGTTGTGAATTATTTTAAGCATTCTATGTACATTAATGCAATTAATCATCACAGGAATCCTATGAGGTAGGTGGCAACATTATTACTGAGAAAGACACTGAGGCCAAAAGAGAAAAGTACATTGCCCAAGGCCACACAGCCAGTAAATGATGAAACCAATATCCAGGCACTCCTGGTACCAGATTCCATTCTAGAGATGATAATTTGTTTTCTATATATGGGGACTTTATGGATGATGGGGAAAATTTAATTTATTTTTCTTTTAAATTTTCACCCAAAATTATGTAATGAAAGACTTCAACTATTAGTGAAACCCCACAGAAAATACTTTATTTCCATACTGTATGTTATGTTAGAAATTTTCAAGTACAACTTTTACTCAAAATTTTGCGAATTATTAATGAGCTAAAATTAGTCACTGTAGAATGAGAAGTTTTAAGTAATTTTGCTTTTGTAAAATCTTACTGTACGTAGGGTATAATATCATTTCATGAAATTCTAGATACGTGATTATCATGAGAATATTCTAGCTTGGCTAGGAAAACAATACAAATCAATATACAAGATTATATTTACTGGCATCATAACAGTGATTAGGGTTTTAAACATATATATGTTTTTAAGAATATGTATTAGAGACTGCATACACTGACAATGCAAAAATTCAGTAGTTAATAAGCTCTTATGTGCTTTTAAAACTTCCAATAAATGAACATTCATGTTATTTCTGAAAAAAGCATGGTTTTTTTGAAAGAGAAATTAAATGACCCTTAATTCCCCAAAATCTGTCTGTTGATAATGTTCCTAAAAGACTCTACATATTTACACTTGAAAGAATTTAGTATTTCTTAGGCCATAGGATCTATTTAAGTGTATATGTATATGCCTGAATGGTAAGAATTAAATTACTACATTTTAATTAATAAAGGCAAAAGCCAGAACAAATACATACCAATCTGTCAATTGTATTTTTGATAGCTTGGAACCAATCCAATATGATGAAGTCAATATCTGACTGTAGAAGAAATTCATTTCCTGATACTGTTGTGATCTGGAAAAAAAAAATGACAGGTAGGAAAATCATGAGATATTTCTCTTACATTTAAAAAGAAATATCTTCCTCAAAAAACACACTTTAAGACATGGTAATATTTTCTGCTAGTCCAGTAATTTTCCTTCTGGGAACTAGGTGGCTGGGATCATTCTGAACTGATCCCTGTAAACTTTTTTCATGTTGTAACAAATACATTAGTATTTTAATAATAGAACTAATAACTTCGAGTAGGGCTAAAGCTGAATCACTCCAACTTCAGGAGAAATAGGGCAGGAAGTTCAGAGTGATGAGGACAGTCACACGTAAGTTGGAAGCCGCGGAAAAATGCACTTGGTGTGTCAGAATTCATTCTGTTCTTTTGTCTCTTTCCTGTTTGTCTTTCAAATCTAATAATATCTCTATATTTGATTTCTTTTTATGGAGAGCTTTAAAACAGATTATTTAGCAGAGAGACTAATGGAGACTTTTCTAAAAGGTCTTCAACTTCCCACTTGCTTGTTTGTTTTCAGAAAAACTCTACAGAGATAAGTACACAATTTTTCAATGTCTCCAAGCAAGCATTCTTGGGTGACATGAGTTCTGATATTAAGTTTGGTTCATACTGCACCAAGATGGGAGCTGTCCAAAATGTATGCAATTTTAAGAACTAAAAATGTGGAAAATATTAGAATCTAATTATCTACACTAAAATTTGAGAAATCGCTGGGGCCAATTCTTTGTCTCTCTGTCTCTGTCTCTGTCTCTGTCTCTGTCTCTGTCTCTGTCTGTCAGTAAAACTGCAGTAAGATTTAGAAAGCCTGAATAGCTCACAGTAGTCCTCCATTTTAAGTGTCTGGTACAAAACAGTTAAGCTGAAGTTTGCCTAATTATCTGAACGCCATTGTATCTTGGATTACTTACACGAAGTCCCAAATATCTACTTTATGAAGTGCTGCTGCAGAAATACAATCTAAACACATAAGCTCACTTGTAACTAACACAAGAAAACTAGCAATGTCTTTGACCTCTGCCCTTATCCTAAGTTTAAATATTTTCATTATGAATGTATTATACAACATCATAATTTGTTATTATATGCAGAAAGAAATGAATTAATCTAAGCAAAATGCATAATCTAATATTTCTCTGATGGTATAAATAAACCATTATTAAAAAATACAAAAAGAAATGGCATTTTAAAAGTACAGAAAAACAAATATAATTGGATTTACTATATTGTAAGGGTTGCAGAAAGAGGAGACACAGTTCAGTCTTTGGCCTCCTGAATTCAAACCGTTCTTTAATGTAAGTGCTTCAGCAGTGCATTTGCATTTTGGTGCCTGCTGTGCAGTGCAAAGGGGATCTTTCCCTGCTAACACAACCGAAAGCAAAATGTATTTTAAAAGTTTCTTTCTCCAAATATATTACTGCATTAATCATGCACAATCAGTGATTTACAAATTCATTTTGGGACGCTAGATGTGGGAACTATACGAATGTAATTCATTCAAATCATACTATAAGAGATATCCAGTTCACATCCTTTCCTGTCTTCCCACCAGTCTTCCGAGTTACTAGGCAGTCTGGAGAAGTCTGCTACTGCTCTCTACAGTTTAAACGCATCCACTTCTTAATTACAGTCAGTAATTGACTTTGTTCTGCTCCATTCCAGACATTCATAGGAAAGTAGTTTCAAAATCTTCTGCTGGTAAATTCCACTTAATTTAGATTTCTCTCTCCACAGTTTTACATTACTTCTTTAGGATTTCTGATAGTTTGCTGAATCATATTTGTGCTTTGAACAATGAAATCTTCAACACACTTGGGGGAAAAAAGCATCAGTAAAGAGTGCAAGCGTTGACTGAAACTTTTGCCTGATCAACACATGATGCCGATCTAAAGTAATGTGGACCAAGGCATAAAGGATTGCTTTCAAGGCACATTCGTGTAATTTCTCTATATCATGGCTTTCCTGTGTGACAGATGCTGGAGGTGAGCCAATGAAGGACGGATTTACAAAAAATGTGAGGAGCTTAGTTAGAAGCCACTGGTCTTTATCTTGGTTAGAAACCTATTTTAGGCAAATGTCTAAATGAAATCTAAATGGAAGCCCTCATCTCCAGCACATCATATCTTGAAGGAATATAACAGAGGAACAAAGTACTCCTAATGAACTGTTCTAGTGTTGTCAGTAATAAATATCCATAAGTACACGGCATAGGAAAGTTTCCCTAGCCTAAACTTTTTCACAGTAAGTAAGGGTTGTTTCAGTTTTTTTGTGTAGCAGATGCATACTTAGGAAATGACATAAGCATGCCCACATAACAATGGGCAGAGAAAAGCATTTCTTTAGGTGTCTTATGGTACGAGTTCAGTAATAGCTTTCTCTTCAACTTATACTCTTGGTGTGCATCCTTGTAGGTCCTTGAAGATAGAGGCAGCATTATGCAAGCTCCAGACACCACGCATAAGAGAAGTAAAGGCAGCAGAGTTGCTTTTTTTAAGATTTTAATTAAATAGAGTATTATTACAGCAAGGGAAATATCATATAAGGTGTAGCCTTTACATGTATAAATACTGTCCAGTAAGTCTTTTCCAATCTTGAATTAAGTATCAGCCTCGCCAATATTCATCGTAGCAGTGGGACGTTATGGTGTTAGGTTTTGGTTTAAATGAAATGTTACTAGGCAGAATGCAGTTTATACTATTAAAAATCTCGGTGTTTTCATTTTTTGTAATAGGAAAACACTTTGTAGAATCTCACTTTTTTCTGATTAGAAGAATAATAATTGGGATTTTTGTGGATAATGGGAAAGTAATAATGAATCAGGTTAAAATGTTTCAGACCGACACAGAATAAACATTGCCCACATTTACTTTTAGCTACTGCCAGTCTTTTACAGATAATAACTGAATGAATATGACAATGACAACAGATAAATTTATGATATTGATAGATGCCTTATTAGGAAAACATGTTCGATGGCTAAATACTGCCTTCTCTCTTCCTTGTGACTTCTAATGCACATGGGGAGATTACCCAAAATGCAAAAGATGATGAGTGACATATGCTCCTCTTTCTTTGATGCATCGCCCTTCAAATTAAAGACTAAATCCCACATGTAATTCCATGTTTGGGGGATGGAGAGGACATGTTCACAATGGAACATCCCCCTAATTATCAACAACTGATTAAGCATCCGTAAAGGATAAGACACACTGTTAGAAGCTAGGCAGACGTAAACCCCACCCTCAAGAACTCACAATCTGTTGGGATAAATAGGACATACGCACACAAAGATAAATAACAACAGAAAATAGCTTTTACTAAGTCTCAGTGTGAGTGGCATAGACAATGCTCATGTCAGGATTTCACAGGAAGGAATAATTACTGCAGTCACATTTACATCACGGAACTATGTATGAATCGTTGTTCATGATATGTTACTCTTTCAATGTTGATTGTATCAGAGCTTCAGCGTATTAAGGGTATGAATACCACCACTTATGCAAAGTGGCATTAGCTTTAATGATCTCAAAGCACATAATAAACATTTTCCAAATGTGGCTTCCCTCCACTATCATAAAGTCATTTGCAAATGAAAAAAATGAAGCAAATGAGAGATGTGAGAATGGTATCCTATCAAATTGGTACCATTTAGAATAAGAGAATTAAAAGAGTACAAAGATCTCAATTTCTAGTTTCCTCGTTCTCAGCGAACAGTCCTACACTGGTAAGGATGACTTGTGTGTATATGGGCAAAGGCAGTAACGGTTTGGTTTGAGTTGTGAGGTACGGAATAGTGACGTTATGTACAATTGTTTCCATATTGTTACGCAACAGATAGAGCAGCTTTAAACTCCATGCACCACCCGGTCGCTCCTCCTCTCCGCTTCCCTTCCTTCCTCCTGCTTTCTCTTTCTTTCCTTTCTCTTCTTTCCTTTCCAAAAACAATCTCATAATGAAAAAATACACAATGCAGAGCTTAAATACAATGACTTCTAACTTTCTCCTAGAAAGGCCTAAAACAGTCCTACATTTAAACCAGTATCGTTCACATCTTCCTTAAAATCAGTCTTTTCCTAAGGCTATAAGGCAAAGTTATTCCTGCATAAGAAATCTGAAACGGTAGAGGAAATACATAATAAAATACACCAAATATTCAGAGAACCCTAAAACATGTTGAATAATGTACTTTCAGTGGTTCTAGAAATAAATAGAAAAGAGGAACACAATTTAATTATCATTATGTTTGGAGATGGTTTGGACTTCATGATGAAATTATTATATGTGCATTAATTCAAATAAAAATAAAAAGTTATGTTAAATGTACTAAATTTACTTGATGAACATAGATTATTTCTGTGATATAATTTTGTGATATTAATTAATTGTTTAATACATACTGCATATATATACATATATATATAGAAGCCATATTACAATAAAAGATCAAGATATAAAATCAAAGCAGTAATGCCTTATAAAGCAGATTCACATTTTTTTCATCTTGCAATAACACTCCACATTTGATATCATTAATCGTTAATCAAATGAAGGTTGTCATGATTATGCTAACAGTTAAATTACTTGGTCCCACAGGTTTTTATGACCACCAAAGGAATTACACTATCAGGCTGCATGTCTGTCTCAAATTACAGTCTGCTTGAGTAACTCTTAACATTTTTTTAAAAACATGTCAGAGCAAAGTTAACATAAAACTGTGGGTAAAATATCAGCTTGAAGTAAAAGGTCTTCATTTGTCTTTCCAAAAAATGTTTCTTGTTAAAGCGTTTGTGAGAAAGTATCTGCCTTGTGTTCCCAATGTTGCTAGATGTTAAGTAAATATATGCTGATTATAAAAAAAAGTTGCTTTGGCAACTTTCTTATTAAAATGCATTCGTAACCCCCGATCTGTCATGAAAGTTTTGAAAAGTTTGTTTACTTTGGATAGCAGCCTTATCCAGGGTTACCCTAGCAAACAATGATAGCAGTCTTCAGAAGTTGTGTGAGGAACAAGCCACTCGGGATCCATTTTTGTTTTAATTGGCACACACAAACACTTTTCTGGTCTGTCAAGAAGATCAAGCTAATATGCATGGAGGGTGTTATATTCTCAGCTTTGGGGAGCAGTAAAGCTCCCTTTATTTAAGTAATTTAAATGATAGACTGCAAAAACTTTGCAAGTCAGAAAAATGCTTTATACTTTCCTAGGGAATATTTGTTTTAAGCAACGGAAAATGTTCTACATATCTAAAGATGTTTAACCTTATGTTATAATTACTCTGTTTCTTCTGACTCTGTGAAATGTTCCTAAATCCACATGCTACTAAATAAGCCAGGCCACCAATGGATCCTGCTTTTCCACAACTCCCCCTGTGTTAACAAATGTGTGTTCATTAGTTTCCAGATGTTTATTGGATGTGTTTTCAATGTGTTTGGGTTGATTGATTTGCATGTACACTTATTGGAAACCTCAGTGGTGTCATCATATCAACATAACCTGCGCATGTAAGCAATTTCTTACTTAATGGAAAGTAAACAAATGTTGAGTTACACACACAACAGATCTCCAGAGTATTCTGAAATATGAGGTTTAAGGTCAACTTTTCAAGAAACAATGCTTTTTAATTGAAATTGAGCTGCACATTTGACACCTAAATAATTTGTCCATACTTTCATCCATCAGAGATTTGTTGGGCACAATAAAACCAGCCCTGTAGTAAACTCTCACACCCCATGTCACTTGTTTACCCTACTCTTCCTGTTTATTCACAGAGTATCTAAACCCCCAATTCATTTCAAAGAGACAAGCAAACAAAATCTCATTTCATTGTTCTGCCTGTATCAAAAGATCTTAAGTTCTGAGAAACAGTTTTCTCGACATTCATGAAGGAATAGTATCAAAGGAGTTGGTACATAGTTCAGCACGTTTCCAGTTCTACAGTCAGCTACATCCAGAGTTTTGCCTGCAGTCCTCGTCTGAAAAGTGATTTAAAGAGGAACTAAACAAAGTAGTAGGTACGGAAAGAAAGAGCTTTAGGTTTTACGGTTCTTCGTAGCATGCTTAAACTTGGAATAGTGGCTTGTAGACAAAGAAATTATCCTAAGGTTTGTGTTCACTGGTTCTCACCAGTCAGCCACTCTTTCTAACCGTAGATCCACTTCTTCATTCATTATGCTCAATTACTCACCTAGTTGCCTGAATTTGGGCCTCTGCTTCCCTCAGCATCTTCAAATTAGAGTTATTTTTTTATCGCTGTTATCATTTAAATAGGCTCAGCTTGAAGAGTTTTTAGAAATTCAAAAAGCATAACATAAAAAAAACCTCCCTTTCCCTAGGACATACTAAATTGTTGTCTCTCTTTTTAGACCAATGCATAAACACTATGTATGTGTTTATACTTTAATGAAAATATCGTGTATACTGCATGAAAATGTTTATGTCTTTATCTATTTAATCTACATTCATCTCCCATGTAGATTTGGTCCTAAAATCCTTTGCATTCTCTACCTTCTCATGTATATTTTCCCTTGTAGTCAACACTGTATATTCCAGCCAAAGCGATCTCTCTGAATTTTGAATCTGATCATTCCTTTCCTCCGCTTGATAGTGTTCTCAGGTTTTCCCAGCTGTTGTCATGCAGATTTTGCCATTGGGCCGCCATGCCCTGCGTGTGCTGGCACCTACTTGCTCTCTGCAGTCCTGTGTCACACTTCACTCTGCATCTCTATGATCCAGACACACAGAAATCTTTGTGCCCCAGTTATCCTACACTAAAGAATTTCCAGTTCTTTCCTTATAGTAGATTATTCCCCCTGGCCTGAATCTTCTGACTTCATGTATCACATCATTCAAATCAATTTAGATGTCGCCTTCTCAGTAAAGGCTTCTCTGAAATAGATCTCCTCAAAGTATTTTCATGATATCCAGCTTCTCCTTTGTCACGTTACAAATTGAGCAACACTGCAGTGCCCTGATGATTTTTCCATCCCCCTACTATGTTATAATCGACCTGAGTCACTGGCAACTGTCTATGTGTATGGCTGAATGACCCGCACTGAGGGGCACTAAGAAAGTAATAAATAATTCTTTATCTTACTCATTTCAGTAAATGCATATTATTATTTGGATAGTACATTTAACTCATCTTCCACTCTAATATCATTTTACCACTTATAATACAATTTCATTTTTTCTGGTAATGTAGGCAGTGCAACTTTGACATCAGTTAGTAAAACTTTATAGAGCAGTGTAGGCAAGCTCTTCTGCAGATTGAGAATAACAGTCTGAAGACTCTTTGTTCAGGAACCAGAAAGTTCTAGTATTCAGCAAACAGCATAATAACTTGGAGGAGCCAGAAACATCAGGAATTGCCTACTTCATTGAATATCCCTATGATACAGTGTTCTTGATTTTATTCCAATGCCATGTATGTGTTAGGTAGAGCTAATCTGTTCTGAATAGTCCAGGCATCTCATTCTATGTCTGAAGTATGGGAAATTGGACACAAATTCAAGAACATAAGAGTCAGTGTTTAATTAAGAGGTCAACTCTTTAGGGACCCTCAATAATGCAGAGATATTTATTACTGATCCCTTAATACTGGCGCCATTAATTTCACTAAAGTACTGTGAATAATGCTAGGAAAGCAGACCATAGTGGGAGCTGGCAGTAGTTATGTTACTAATAATTTTACTTAGCAGTTTATTAGAAGCTAATTTTAAGGTGTAGTGATTTAAACAGAGGCTATCGCTCTTGCCACAACCATAGGACTCACACAAGTCACCTACTAGTAAGTGCTGAGATTGCAGAATAAGAAAAAAAGGGGTTGCAGTGTGCAAGTATATTTATGCTATTGTAACATATTTGGCAATGATTTTGAGTGTTTATAAAACATTCAAGAATTGTTCCATGTCTACTTACATTAATGAGAACACCTGTTAGCTTTAGTGCCGTACAGACTTATTTGCATCAGTTTCAGGTTTTTGCATACTGTACATCACTTTTTGAAACAGTTAGATGCTTATAGAGAAATATAGCAAAGGGAAAAAAAACAGCAGCTTGAATGCCTTCCGGCTCAAGACAATTCAACTCCAGGTTTCAGTGAAAAACAAAAATCTGCTAAATTACAATACTGCCACTTAGAAGTAAATGTAGGTGTATTTTATATTTTTGAAGAACAAAAAATACATATAAAAGTCTGTGCTTTCATCTTCAAAGAAATTTACAGCCAGCCAAGACAGTTTGCAAAGGATGCTAGCAAGTAAGGAACAGCTGCACCATCAGAAGGTTGCTTCTCACTGATCTCAGGACCAGCCACCAAAGCTGGTTTCTCTACCAGTGTCAGAAATCTGGCTGGCCCACCTCGTGTTCTTTCCAACCCTTTGTCCTGGAGCTTAAAAGAGCTGAAGAGAGGGAAAGAGCTGAGCCAGTCCCTCCCAGCCCACTGGTCACAGTGCAGCCAGAACACACCAGCTTACGAACCGCGCTGTGCCACCCTGACAGATGCTAGCGAGTCTGCTTCATTGCTTATTCTCGTAAAGTAGTCGCAACTTCCATAGGTCCCTCTCTATTGACACATCTGTCTGCCACTCCCCGTAGGGTGTTACCGCTTCTGTGATTTAAATATTTTCAGTTATGGAAAAGAGCACTTGTGTAAATCTCCGGATTCACAGGCCCCATTATCACCATTATATTTAAGAGGTGTAATATTTACATCAAAGATGACTCGCTGATATCATCTAAAGATAAACGTGTGTTTATGGTCTGAAGAAGTGTGACTTCTAACTATTTTCTCAGACAGACAGAATACCTCTGTGCTGTGCTAGTAAACACAGATAAGGCAAGGCACACCCGACCTGTTTCCATAGGGCTGGTGTCACTTTTTCTTGGGAAATAAGGTAATTGAGAATGGGTTCGGAAGGCTGTGTGTGTCACAGAAGACAACGACATCTATTTTCTTCTCCACTGTCTATTCCCTGGGCACAGAGAGGAATATTAAGTGAGACATTGGGGATCAATGAATGAATTTCATTGTCTAGAACCATACTATATAATTCTAGAAGGAAGAGCAAAATCCTACTTTTGATTTTTGGTTGTTTTGAAATTGTATTTAATCAAGGGTTTAATCATCTATTTGTTTACTCACTATCAAATGTATCATTACTCATTAAGGGTAACAGATTGACTACCTGTTTAATTGGGAAGTTCAGAAGCAAGACAAATTTCTCATTTTCTATTACTTATACTTTTCAATTGCAAATGTTGAATTTCTCCTGAAAATACAAGATTATTATTATGTCTACTGGGGAAAATTCCTGTTTACTCCAAATGATTATATTTAAATACATGAAAAATATTTAATATCTTTAACACTATAGTCTCTTGATATAACACATATACATAAAGGTATAATTTATACTTCATATAGAATGATATATATAATATAATAAATATACACATATGGAAGGATAATTCAATGCTATTTAAGTGGAAACCACCTGTGATTATATATAATAAATAATGACATCTGTCAGTTGAGCTACAGGCCATTCGCCTAACATTGGAGACATTTGTAATAACATATCATCCCATACTAAATGTGCTCCAAAACATCTTAACACTTCCCAAGTCCAAATTATGCTTAAGTCGAAAATGATACCATTCAGAAACATTAGATTTTAAAAAACATATTGGTGTACCATCACTAGAGTGGATAACTTATGGTCCCAAAAGACCCTATTAAGAGGTATGCCAGGACAACAGATACATTTCAGGTCTATTTTGCTCATTCAGAACACATTAGCTCACCGGTCATCATGCACACTCAGAAATCATCTGCAGCCATCAATTTTTAGTTGCCCTTTTGAACACCTGCCTAGGTCCAACTTTAGGAACTGTGAAGGGCAGTGGAAAAAGTGAGCAGTAGCCCTCACTGTTAAGAAGCTTATATTTTCCTGTGGCATGTGAGAAAAATGTGGGAACGCAGTGAGGGGACAATAGTCAAAGCATGACCGAGATCAAGCGTGTAATAATTTTGAAGACCAAACTCAGTTCTCTGAGGGTAAAATTGAGTGACCAGGGGAGAATGTCAGAGCAGGACCTTAAAAGATTAGATGAGACATAATGGAAGTAAAGGAGGGAGAGGAAAGAGCATGTTGTGCCAAGACTAGGAAGTAGAAACGAATAGGGCGTTTCTGGAAGATATGAAGAAGCTGTTCCTGAGTCGTTCTTGTGAGCTTCTTTCCATCTGCTCATCTTTTAAATGGAGGTACTCTTAGACACTCTCTTGTAAGTCATGATTCTTCTTAGATATTCCAAAAATACAAATTTGATCCATATTGCATTTTTCTTTAAAAATTATAGCTACAAATTAACAAATCCTTGGTTTCTATCTCTAGTTCAAGCCTCTCTGAACGTGTCTATTCCAATTCAGACCACTGTAACTTCTGGTTTGATCTCTTTAATGCTAGCTGGTATTGTAACTTCGAGTTCTTAGTATCTATTCTTTAGGAAACTCCTACTTCGATATTTATCATTTCTCTCTTTGTTTCTATCCTTTTAAAAATTTCCATTACTTAGTAATGCATAACTTTGGGCGAAATATTTAGATCCTCTATGTTTTGATATCCTCATCTGTAATCTGAGAAAAACATTAATATGTACCTACTCCATAGGATCTCTTTGAGTGCTATGTGCAATATAATCCAGGAAAGAATGTAGCAGGGTACCTAGTATATAGTAAACACTTAAAATAGCGTAATTATTATTATCATTGTCTGATTCACATACTGACTCACTGTCACCTAGATTTTCCAAACTCCCTTAATTTAGGAAACTTTCCAGACATCATCTATTCAGGAAAATCTTTTAAATTTTCCAGAGATTAAAAAAATGGTGTCCTTCCAGTGGTCTGTACTTGCTCCATCTAAAATGTAATATGCCACTTCTATATGGTGGGAAATCTTTTGTGATCTTTTGGGTTTTCTAAGGCTCTTCCTGCTTCCTGGTCTCTTTGTCCTCCTTTTCACACAGTTTAGGCAGCTGACTTCTTTGCTTTTGATTTTTGATTCCAGGCTACTGGGATGTTTTGGCATGAATATTAAAACTTTTCACTCAACCTATGGTAAATTTACATGATCTCAGGCCCTGAGAATTGAAAATGCATCCAGTCATCCACATTCTGTCTTCACTAAAGCTCACATTTGTAACTCTATTTTTCACTGGTTTCTGGACTTGTGATTTCCTACTCTGGGGTCTTTAATCTAATATATAAATAAGATCCACTCAGCTAGGAAAGGGATTTTTAACCCCTACCCTAGTACTTTAAAACCACCTTCCATCTGCCTTCTCATATAAATTATGACATATGTAATCAAAGAATAATCCATGCTTGCATTCAAGTCAAAGTGATTGTAAGAGTGTCTGAAAATGAGTCATGCCAACATATTCAGTGATTACCCAACTGGCCTGTTAAAATGTCCTTGTTATTTATGGCTGGAGTCACACCCTAACTAAGCAACCTAGGCTGGATTCAGATGTCTCACATTTTCGGTTTGTATTCTGTCCAGCAGACATATGTGCTTCAACTATCACCAGATCAAACTTTCCCATAGTACTTCTACTAATGGTAGTTGTTTTCTCTAGATCAATAATTCCATTTTCATTAACTGGATTATTCCTGAGGCCAAACAATAATCTGAATCCTCCAGTGGATCTTCCAACCCTCAAATGAATGATATCCAAGTACCACCAGTACAGTGAGCTGTCCCCCAATTTCTGAAGATCTCTATGAATCACTGCACCATTTGTCATTTCCTAAGATCCTGAAGATCAGAACTTTAAGGAGAACATTTTTCTATCTTGAGAAAACAGTGGTGAGTTTGTAATCCGCTAACTTTGATGAATGGCTTACACCATTAGATCCGCATTTTACTGAGTTTCATCTATAACATTTTCTTTCAAAGTTTGAGATTTAATTAGATTAGGTTTATATACAGCTTGTGAATTTACCTAAAAGCAGATGGAAGATGCACTAAGGGAAGAATTTATTCCAAAATTAAAGAAGCCACTGCCCTGGAGGCATAATCTGGCTTTGCAATATATTTGGCCACAATTCATGGTAAGAAATACACTTACATTGCCAGCTAGTATCTCCATCCATTTTCCTCTTTTCTCTCCATCTTTTCTCTCAGAAGCACACTCTATCTGTTCATTCATGTTAAGTGTATGTGTTACCTAAATGATTCTACATGTATGTATATCTACTGTGTGTATGCAACTGCATATATACTATAGTTAAAAATAGAATTTCACAAAAAAACACTTCCCACAATGAAATTCAATGTAGTTAACTTTTCTACTCTGATCTATTATTTCTTTAATTGATTTCATTAAAAAATGCTAGTTCTAACTAATTAAAGTAATTGCGTGACTCACAGAAAGATCTTGAACGCAGTATGATAGATACCGACCTGCACGGTAGTGAAAGATGCCCTCTTCAAACTGCTCTCTGGCATTTTCTCAGTCTCTGCCTTTGTTTCTGTCTCTCTTCAGTTTTATAAGGTACTTCAAAAGGTTCCCATAAATAAGTAAAGAGTTAGATATTTAAACATCCAGAAAGTTTCCAGAAGATTTGTCCACATTCAGAGTATGCCAGGGTGATCAATGACTCTGCTCAGGGGATACTGCACTGATAACTCATTTCCTGCCTCTTAAGAGTAGAATTAGGATGTGGTTCTTTGGAATTTGGCTTAGACCCTGGATTTTCTAAATATACCTTAAAACAAGGGTTTCTTTATAAAAGAAAAAACAAAGACATGGGGTAATGTGCTGTTTGGAATACATTTGAGATACTTCACCATGATATGAAGAGGGAAAAAGCAAAGAAGTTAAAAACCTGGCAAAGTATCAGAGGCAGAAATGGCAGCTATTTGTTTTTAAGTCCCTTGTATCGAAACAATGAACACGCTCCACTTTGCATCATGGAGTACCAATGATACGAAGTCTGGGAGTAGTTATTAGCATGTGTCCGTGTGATGAGAGAGCGAAAGCTAAACATTTTAATAGTGTTATGGCCTTTCCTTCTCAAGTTCCCATTAATGCAAATACAGCACATGTGTTTTACATCTCAAGAAACTTGTAGGACACAGATCACAGATGTGGAATAAACAGTATCAAAGAATATGACTTCATGATCTTCTCTCGCCATCAGCAGATGCCCTATGCCCCATGTCTCTAAGTAAGAAAGATACCTCACAAGAAATCTTGAGCAGAGCCTCAGAAAGCCAGGATATTTTGAGAGCCCAACATGCTAAGACTGAAGAGTAGACTCTTAACGTTTCGTAGTAAACTGTGAGAAAGCTTTAGCTGCATCAAGACTTTCAAAGAACACTCATCAGAATGTAGATAGTGTTAAAGTTACACATTTTGTATGCCCTCAGAATCACCAGTTTCATGCTTCTTAGGAAATAGTGTTCTAATCATGTAACCCAGATGATAGAGTGACAGCAGATAAAACAGAAGTGGGGTGTCTCACATATAAAATAAAATTTCCCCCAGTTACTCGTTATGACATTCCTCAATGCCATGTCCCATGAGAGTGTAATTCAGGGATGCTATCTGCTCTAAGACGGTCTTCTTTTCTTTTTCCACTTACATTTTCTTCTCTCTTTCCCTGTGCCATTTTTGTCTAAAATTCTCAGGCTCAAAAAATGAGTAAACAAGTATATTGAATCTCCTCTCTATAGCCCATCCTGACAGCTACATTCAAAATCTGCAGCCACATTTGAGAAACTTGGGGACTCTTCTTACATACTGATGAATCACACGTTCCCACATTCCCTTAAGTGAGACTTCAGTATCCATATGCTGACCTGAACTTAAAACTTATATTGGCAGTATTGTCGATTGCCATGTAGTGCGATTCTAGGAATGTTTAGAAGCCCCTCTGGGTGACAAACTAAATTCCCTTAAACCTGCTGTCCAAGGTCTGGAATTTTAATTACCATGTTACACTTTTAGAATGAGCTTTTCACACAGTTAAATGGAGGGATAATAATTTTCTGCAATTATTTTTTCAGATTATTAGTATAGTATTACTGTACTTTTCCCTGAGAAACTACACTAAAAACAATTTCTGATTACAAGCATATACACGAACACTGTAAATGTATACAAAATCAAGAATACATAAAAGAAAAATAAAAATCCCATCTAAACAGACTACTGAAATGTAACCCTTTTAATAATGAATGCATATGCTACACATACACGTACGTTTATATATATGCACACATATGGTCATATATAGGTCATACATATGTCAACTTCAAACATTACACCATGGAGGGTTTTCCATAGAATTATCAGTTTAGTGGCTTAATAACATTCTGTCACATGGATTTACAGTTATATCTCTCTTCCACTTTTTGCAGTTTGTTTCCATCTTTTCTCATGATAAATGAGGCCACCTTGTATACCTATGACTTTTTGTTAAAGATTTTGATTCATTTTTTAGTTCATATTTTCTGCTATTTTAACACTGCAGACTTGAAAAATTTTATAGGAAATATTTTTGTTTTCTTTTATAATTAACCAATTATGTTTTCTCTTAGAAGTTGCTGCTAGTGTTCTTTGTTTTAAAATTTTGTTATTACTAAAATCAGGATGAAGGCTAGTAAATTTATGAGGCATTGTGGATAATAGTGACACACATCGTTCCCAATTTATTTTGAATGATACTTTCAATGAACTGATGTAGAAATAGATTTTTATTTTACATCATGAAATTTAGTTATTGAGGCTTTGCAATGTTTTCTAAATCATATTTCAATTTTTAGAAATTCCCTACTGTTTCAGATCTCCAAATTTAATTCATATTTCCCAGTATTTATTATAATTTTTCTTTATATTTGAATCCTAAATTTGCCTTGATTTATTTTGTTGTAGGAATAGATGAGAGGCTATTACTTTAAATCTTTTTCCAGAAAAATTAACCAACAATATCACATATTGTTGATTAATCTTTCTTCTTCCAGTTCATTTTATTCTATTTTATTGTTACTGTATCAGTGCATACTCCTGAGAGGACTCTTTATGCAGTCGTATGACCTCTCTCCTGATTTATGTCATTCTAATCTTCATGCTGAGATTTCTTTTCCTGTGTCTTATAGGACATGGTTCCCCTTCATTTCTCCTTTTTTAGATTTTTGGGGGAGCTAGTCTGGAGTATAAATATTAAAAATGAATTTTAATTTCCCCCAGAATATCTCATCAGAATTTGTAATCATGCTCCCTTAATCTGAGAAGAATGAAAGAGATGAAAATTGTAAGACTTCCTCCTCTGAAGCCGTGTCTCCCTATTACACGGTTTTTGTTTTTACCACGTAGTAGACTTCTAAGGTTCATTTATATAAACATACTCAGTTCTGAGTGTTTAAAACACAATTTTGATAGAGGGATGGAGAAAAATTTGTGGGAAATATACATTTTAGAGCAAAATAAGAAGTAGAACTCTATAAAGAAAGAGAAGCCTCAGAGAAAGTAGGTGGGGAGCACTCTGCCTCTTTTAGCCGTCAGCACAGAGACGGCCCTTTCAGGCTGATGGTCCAAAGGGGCCTGTTGTCCTCGTTCCTCTGTTCCCAACATCTGTTTTGTGATAAATGTTGCTCAGACAGACAATCTCTATACATAACTTTAGGCTCATAGTGCTACTAGAGTGATCCAATCCAGAGCCATGCCCATTTTCTAATAATAAAAATAGAATGATCAATACACAAAATATACCATCTGTATTGGTCTGAGTTTGGCATAGGGCTCATAGCAGGGTGATTTAAGAAAACTGACATGTGTCAAAATGTTCTTTTAAAAGCAATTTCCCCATTACCATTACTTCCATCAATTCTATTTTTTTTTTTTTTAAGAGCAGAATATTTATTGAGAAAAAGAAAGCTTCTATCCAAGAGAGGGACAGAAGGGGGGCCCGAGTGGGTTGCCCCTGACTCTGTCTTTGCCAGGGACTTTTATAGGGAAAAACCATGAGGTGAGGCAGGTCCAAGGTAGGGGAAATGGACAAAACTATGGTCCGCCAATAAGATTACAGGTATAATTGTCCAGGTAAGACTGAGTGGACTGGGATCAAATGGGAAAGCGAGTCACGTAGCAAGGGGGCATGAATGCAGAGCGGGGCTTTTTCCGCAAGGGTTAGGTCAGGGGTTTTTCTCCTAAGGGTTGGGTCAAAGACTTCAAGGTGGCCAGTCCCTGCTGTTCATCCCTGGGGAGGTATGTGGATGCATTTGTTTAGTCTTCCATCTTGAGGTCTGGCCCACAGGTATCTTATCTTTTATGTTGGCTTCTTCGAGGGCCCAGCCCTGTCTGACTGCCTATAGTATTT